>CM041811.1:36359764-36367264 GCA_023376895.1 Aspiorhynchus laticeps
CACACACACAGACACACACACACAACACACAGAGACACACACACACACAGACACACAGACACACACTCGTGAGCTCATCTCTTAGACTTCCACTGCATCCCTAAACTGTCCTCTGACCCTAAACAAACTTGTCTTCAGGACAGATTCATTCAGACAGTTCAGGTGAGTTCATGACGATCATGTGACTTGTGTTACCTGTGAAGGTGTACGGCAGTTCTGCTCTGGCTGCTTCCTGAGCAGCTTTCTTCTGCTCCTCAATCTCTGCTGGAGGCCCTTCAGCACCGACCTGCTCTTCCTCAGCACCCTGACCCTCCTCATCCTCACTGCCCTCATCAGACTGCAGGTCACAGTGATCATCATCTGCATCTTCATCATCATCATCTTCACCCTCAGCATCCTCTTCTTCTTCTTCACCCTCATCAGCATCATCTTCAGCAGCAGCATCATCCTCCTCCTCTCCTCCCTCTTCATCACCATCATCATCCTCTTTCTCTTCCTCCTCTCCCTCGATGTTCCATTTACCGTCCTGCAGATCATGTGTGTTACTCATTTACATACATCAACATTTAAATCATACACAGTGGAAATTACACCAAATGCAAGCTCTAGATATAACAGCAAAAAAAAGACAATTTTTGTGCATAACTATTTATATTTTTACAGCAAGTCACATGTATTTCTGTAGCGCTTCATAAAATACAGATGTTTCAAAGCAGCTTCACAGTGATAAACAGGAAAATAACTGACAATATTGTAAAATTACTCAATTATGCAAGTCATTTTTAAATTATTTTACAGTACATTTAATATTTAAAATGTACAAAGTGCATAATAAACAAATAAGTGAATCAAATAATACATTAAATTGACAGCTAAATGTAGTGAATGAGCAGGTGTAAGTTGCTATATGTGACTCTGGAGCACAAAAGCAGTCATAAATAGCACAGATATATATTTGTAGCAATAGCCAACAATACATTGTATGGGTCAAAATTATCAATTTTTCTTTTATGCCAAAAATCATTAGGATATTAAGTAAAGATCATGTTCCATGAAGATATTTTGCAAATTTCCTACCGTAAATATATCAAAATGTAATTATTGATTAGTAATATGCATTGCTAAGACTTCTTTTGAACAACTTTAAAGGTGATTTTCTCAATATTTTGATTTTTTTGCACCCTCAGATTCTCAAATATTGTCCAAACCATACATCAATAGAAAGTTATTTATTTCCGAAAATTGACCCTTATGACTGTTTTTGTGCTCCAGGGTCACATATGGGTTTACGGTTTGTTATGTCGAGTGTGTGTGTGAGTGAGTGTGTGTTTCTGACCTTGTAAGCGAGTGTTTTGCGGTCGTCTCCATCCAGTATGAATCCATCATTCATATCATCAGCAGAGATGTGTGTGTTGGTCTGAACAGCCTCGTCCTCGGCGTCTCCCATCATCCTCTTCAGTCTGTCGGCCTGAAACACAAACACACATCAGTGAGGTCTTCCTCCTCCTCCTCATCATCCTCAGGTGTCCAGCAGCAGGTGCTCAGTACCTCCAGAGTCTGCAGGCGCTGTTTCTCGTCTCGGGCCAGCTCCTCCGCGCTCTTCAGCCTCTCTGACGGCTGAGCCTTCATCTCAAAGCCCAGCTCTCGCACCATCACGTCATACTGGTCCATCTGACACACACACACACACAGAGTGAGGACACGCTCACAAACAGCATCAGTGTTTGGACGCAGGTGCTTCAGTACCTTGGGTTTGTCCGTCTCGTCTTTCCTCTCTGCTTTCGGGGTTTTGTGGGCCAGAAGGTTCTGGATGGATTTCCATTCCTGATCCAGTTTCTCCGTGAGCTCCTGCGCCTCCTCCTTCTGCGTCTGACGCTCGCGCTGAGAAGATCAAGAGCGGCGGCGTTAAAGTAAAGTTTAATAACCCCCATAACTCTACCACTATAACAAGAACAACGAGGAACGATATTGCTGGAATCACATTTAGACCTTTTTTTCCAGCTGATGAATAAAAACACTGACAGCTAATCACAATATTCTCAACTAAAGGGCTTGAGCAGTAACAGTGGCAGACGACAAAACACTTATAATAAACAGAACATTATCATCGGAAAGTGTGGACAATAATATTGTTTACTGTTATCATTACAGGTATTGTTGCAATTATCGTTACATTTGTTAGAATTATTGTTACATATGTTATAGTTATTGTTACAACTATTGTTAACTATAATTATCATTGCAGCTGTCATTTTAGTTATTATTACATATGTTATAGTTATTGTTACAGTTGTTGTTATAGATGTTTTAGTTATTGTCACAACTATTTTTAGCTAGTTATCGTTACAGTTGTCATTATACTTATCAAAGTTATCGTTACAGCTAATTGTAAGAGATGTTGATTATAGTTATTACATGAATCACGGTAAAGTAATGTTTTATTATTTGAGGACACACTTTCTGACCTTCTCCTGTTTGGATTTGATAATGAGCTCCTCGATCAGCTCCTGCCGTGATTTGTGCTTGTGTTCTTCATCTTCATCTCCAGCGCTCTTCTTCCTCAGCAAACCTCCACCGCCGCCGAAATGTGTGGCGGTCAGTTCAGCTGCAGACACATCCATCATCACATCAGTTACTGACCGTAACACCGAATGACTATTGATAAGTGCTGATCATTCATGTTTAAACGCATCACCTGACAGCAGGCCCTTTTCTTCAGAGTCGCTGTCGCTGTCAACCACATCCGTCATCTTCTCCATCTCCGCCAGAGACCGGCCGTAATGGGTCAGCTCCTCTTCCTCATTCAGATTAAACAAGTCCTTGCTGTCGTGAGTGCGCTGCACACACACACACACACACACACACACACCAGTGATGATCAGTAATGCTGCAGTACATGTTACAGATATTGTAACATTGTTACAGATGTTATAGGTATTGTTACAGCTATGGTTAGATATAGTTAACGTTACCGCTCTCATTATCGTTACAGCTGTCATTATAGCTATTGTTCCAGATGTTATCGTAACAGTTGTCATTATAGTTATCACAGTTGTAGTTATAGTTCCAGATGTTAAAGTTATTGTTACAGCTGTCGTTATTGTTACAAATTTTGGTATATAGTTACAGTTATCGTTACAGCTGTCGTTATTGTTACAAATGTTGGTATAGTTACAGTTATCGTTACAGCTGTCGTTATTGTTACAAATGTTGGTATAGTTACAGTTATCATTACAGCTGTCGTTATTGTTACAAATGTTGGTATAGTTACAGTTATCGTTACAGCTGTCGTTATTGTTACAAATGTTGGTATAGTTACAGTTATCATTACAGCTGTCGTTATTGTTACAAATGTTGGTATATAGTTAGTTATCGTTACAGCTGTCGTTATTGTTACAAATGTTGGTATAGTTACAGTTATCGTTACAGATGTCGTTATTGTTACAAATGTTGGTATAGTTACAGTTATCGTTACAGCTGTCGTTATTGTTACAAATGTTGGTATATAGTTAGTTATCGTTACAGCTGTCGTTATTGTTACAAATGTTGGTATATAGTTAGTTATCGTTACAGCTGTCGTTATTGTTACAAATGTTGGTATATAGTTACAGTTATCGTTACAGCTGTCGTTATTGTTACAAATGTTGGTATAGTTACAGTTATCGTTACAGCTGTCGTTATTGTTACAAATGTTGGTATATAGTTACAGTTATCGTTACAGCTGTCGTTATTGTTACAAATGTTGGTATAGTTATAGTTACAGCTGTCGTTATTGTTACAAATGTTGGTATAGTTATAGTTATCGTTACAGTTATCGTTATTGTTACAAATGTTGGTATATAGTTACAGTTATCGTTACAGATGTCGTTATTGTTACAAATGTTGGTATATAGTTACAGTTATCGTTACAGCTGTCGTTATTGTTACAAATGTTGGTATAGTTATAGTTATCGTTACAAATGTTGGTATAGTTACAGTTATCGTTACAGTTATCATTATTGTTACAAATGTTGGTATATAGTTACAGTTATCGTTACAGATGTCGTTATTGTTACAAATGTTGGTATATAGTTACAGTTATCGTTACAGATGTCGTTATTGTTACAAATGTTGGTGTAGTTATAGCTACAGCTGTCGTTATTGTTACAAATGTTGGTATAGTTATAGTTATCGTTACAGTTATCGTTATTGTTACAAATGTTGGTATATAGTTACAGTTATCGTTACAGATGTCGTTATTGTTACAAATGTTGGTATATAGTTACAGTTATCGTTACAGCTGTCGTTATTGTTACAAATGTTGGTATATAGTTATAGTTATCGTTACAGTTATCATTATTGTTACAAATGTTGGTATATAGTTACAGTTATCGTTACAGCTGTCGTTATTGTTACAAATGTTGGTATATAGTTACAGTTATCGTTACAGCTGTCGTTATTGTTACAAATGTTGGTATATAGTTACAGTTATCGTTACAGCTGTCGTTATTGATACAAATGTTGGTATATAGTTACAGTTATCTTTACAGACGTTATAGTTATTATCACAGTTGTAGTTATAGTTCCAGATGTTAAAGTTATCGTTACAGCTGTCGTTATTGTTACAAATGTTGGTATAGTTATAGTTACAGCTGTCGTTATTGTTACAAATGTTGGTATATAGTTACAGTTATCGTTACAGACGTTATAGTTATTATCACAGTTGTAGTTATAGTTCCAGATGTTACAGTTATCGTTACAGCTGTCGTTATTGTTACAAATGTTGGTATATAGTTACAGTTATTGTTACAGCTGTCGTTATTGTTACAAATGTTGGTATAGTTATAGTTAGTTATCGTTACAGCTGTCGTTACTGTTACAAATGTTGGTATAGTTATAGTTACAGTTATCGTTCCAGATGTTATAGTTATTATAACAGTTGTAGTTATAGTTCCAGATGTTAAAGTTATCGTTACAGCTGTCGTTACTGTTACAAATGTTGGTATAGTTATAGTTACAGTTATCGTTCCAGATGTTATAGTTATTATAACAGTTGTAGTTATAGTTCCAGATGTTAAAGTTATCGTTACAGCTGTCGTTATTGTTACAAATGTTGGTATAGTAATAGTTACAGTTATCGTTACAGATGTTATTATAGTTATTGTAACAGATGTTATCGTAACAGTTGCCATTATAGTTATCACAGTTGTAGTTATAGTTCCAGATGTTAAAGTTATTGTTACAAATGTTGGTATATAGTTACAGTTATCGTTACTGTTACAAATGTTGGTATAGTTATAGTTACAGTTATCGTTACAGATGTTATAGTTATTATCACAGTTGTAGCTATAGTTCCAGATGTTAAAGTTATCGTTACAGCTGTCGTTATTGTTACAAATGTTGGTATAGTTATAGTTACAGATGTTATAGTTATTATCTCTGTAGTTGTAGTTATCATTACAGATGTTATAGTTATTATCACTGTAGTTGTAGTTATCATTACAGATGTTATAGTTATTATCACTGTAGTTGTAGTTATCATTACAGATGTTATAGTTATTATCACTGTAGTTGTAGTTATCGTTACAGATGTTATAGTTATTATCACTGTAGTTGTAGTTATCGTTACAGATGTTATAGTTATTATCACTGTAGTTGTAGTTATCGTTACAGATGTTATAGCTATTATCACTGTAGTTGTAGTTATCGTTACAGATGTTATAGTTATTATCACTGTAGTTGTAGTTATCGTTACAGATGTTATAGTTATTATCACTGTAGTTGTAGTTATCGTTACAGATGTTATAGTTATTATCACTGTAGTTGTAGTTATCGTTACAGATGTTATAGTTATTATCACTGTAGTTGTAGTTATCGTTACAGATGTTATAGTTATTATCACTGTAGTTGTAGTTATCGTTACAGATGTTATAGTTATTATCACTGTAGTTGTAGTTATCGTTACAGATGTTATAGTTATTATCACTGTAGTTGTAGTTATCGTTACAGATGTTATAGTTATTATCACTGTAGTTGTAGTTATCATTACAGATGTTATAGTTATTATCACTGTAGTTGTAGTTATCGTTACAGATGTTATAGTTATCACTGTAGTTGTAGTTATCGTTACAGATGTTATAGTTATTATCACTGTAGTTGTAGTTATCGTTACAGATGTTATAGTTATTATCACTGTAGTTGTAGTTATCATTAGAGATGTTATAGTTATTATCACTGTAGTTGTAGTTATCATTACAGATGTTATAGTTATTATCACTGTAGTTGTAGTTATCGTTACAGATGTTATAGTTATTATCACTGTAGTTGTAGTTATCGTTACAGATGTTATAGTTATTATCACTGTAGTTGTAGTTATCGTTACAGATGTTATAGTTATTATCACTGTAGTTGTAGTTATCGTTACAGATGTTATAGTTATTATCACTGTAGTTGTAGTTATCGTTACAGATGTTATAGTTATTATCACTGTAGTTGTAGTTATCGTTACAGATGTTATAGTTATTATCACTGTAGTTGTAGTTATCATTACAGATGTTATAGTTATTATCACTGTAGTTGTAGTTATCATTACAGATGTTATAGTTATTATCACTGTAGTTGTAGTTATCATTACAGATGTTATAGTTATTATCACTGTAGTTGTAGTTATCATTAGAGATGTTATAGTTATTATCACTGTAGTTGTAGTTATTACAGATGTTATAGTTATTATCACTGTAGTTGTAGTTATTACAGATGTTATAGTTATTATCACTGTAGTTGTAGTTATCATTACAGATGTTATAGTTATTATCACTGTAGTTGTAGTTATCATTACAGATGTTATAGTTATTATCACTGTAGTTGTTGTAGTTATCGTTACAGATGTTATAGTTATTATCACTGTAGTTGTTGTAGTTATCGTTACAGATGTTATAGTTATTATCACTGTAGTTGTTGTAGTTATCGTTACAGATGTTATAGTTATTATCACTGTAGTTGTAGTTATCGTTACAGATGTTATAGTTATTATCACTGTAGTTGTAGTTATCGTTACAGATGTTATAGTTATTATCACTGTAGTTGTAGTTATCGTTACAGATGTTAGTTATTATCACTGTAGTTGTAGTTATCGTTACAGATGTTATAGTTATTATCACTGTAGTTGTAGTTATCGTTACAGATGTTATAGTTATTATCACTGTAGTTGTAGTTATCGTTACAGATGTTATAGTTATTATCACAGTAGTTGTAGTTATCGTTACAGATGTTATAGTTATTATCACTGTAGTTGTAGTTATCATTACAGATGTTATAGTTATTATCACTGTAGTTGTAGTTATCGTTACAGATGTTAGTTATTATCACTGTAGTTGTAGTTATCGTTACAGATGTTATAGTTATTATCACTGTAGTTGTAGTTATCGTTACAGATGTTATAGTTATTATCACTGTAGTTGTAGTTATCGTTACAGATGTTAGTTATTATCACTGTAGTTGTAGTTATCGTTACAGATGTTA
>CM041811.1:36374764-36377264 GCA_023376895.1 Aspiorhynchus laticeps
TTATTTTTAATAGGGTGGAAACGTGCCTGTTTTTCACAAAGCATTTCTTAATTTTTTTTTGATTAGTCCGGCACGAGAAAAAAAAAAATAATAATAATAATAATAAGAAGAAAAGAAATATTCAATTATTGATTTCAATCATGTCAACGAAGCAGCACATTAAATCAACAGACAAACACTGTCATTTCAAGTTAAATTAGTATTTTAATAGATGTTGGGACATAATTCATGGGAGTTCAGGATGGTGAAATCACAATAAGTGAGATGATGTACAGTCGGCCTCTGTGCTGTTAACGTGAGCTCATAACAGCATACTGATCAATTATGACCCATCTGATCTTGTCCTCGAACACCTGAAAATGAAGAGCCAAACTCAGATGAGATGTCACTAACATCACGGAGATCTTCCAAACAGTGTTGCTCTGCAATCCCAGTGTTTGGTGTTCACGTCACCTTAATCGCAGCAGAACATGCGCACGTCATTGAGAGCGGTGTCGTCTCCTGTTCCTTGACTCCCTTCTACCCGTGTCTGGAGACCACAAATCCCTTTTCCTTCACATGTCTTACTCCAGTCTCCCCAAGTGCCCCAGTCTGTGCCTAAACCCTCCAAAGTATTCCCTCGATCGCATTTGAATCTGGAAGATTGGGAGCAACAACATCATAATGTGGTTTCAATCAATACTAACGAAACAAGGCAAAACAAACTCTTGGAACTTGCACCGAAAAAGTACCAGAATAAAGGTTTTAATTATCATTTCAGTCATGGCTCTCAACTTTCAGCATTTTTATCCATCTTGTGCTGTAGATGTCATGGGAACTAAGATACACTTAAAGTGGGAACTAGGCATGTGATCAAATTTTCATGTTGCAATAATTGCTAAAGCTTTTATCACGGTACACAGTATTATCACAACACCACCACAATCGGATCTGCTTTTAGCAGGTGTGCCGTCAGCGCTGGTGTTTTCCACCAAAACTTTGATACAGTCTCAGTTTATTATGTCAACATAACTGATGTGATCGCAAAACAAGCGGGAAAGAGGCATTACATGCACATTTTTAAATCATAACATTTATACAGTACCTCAGCAAACATTACTCCCGTATTAATATTTTTGGAGCCCTGCGATCAGTTTCAGTGAGATTTGGTGATGGTTAAGTATAATAATGAGTGACTTGCATTACATTGAAGGACTTTTAGCACAAACTCACCTGATGTTGTTTGCGGCCGTATCGTCACCATGTCCTTGATAGCCTTCAACTTTCAGCTGAAAACCAGTCAAGAACCCAGAAGGACACCATTTGATAGATGTCCCAAGACCCCAGCTGAAGAAAAAACAGCTTTATTGATCAGACCAATCATTAAGAAAATTAATTTGTCTAGCTTATGAAAAAACTGAATGTAGCAATTCTTAATAACTGTAAACCTGCTACATTATTACTCTTCAGCCCATTACCTGCCTACAGCTGACTGAACTGTGGTGTAGACGCGATACGAGTTTAATGTGGCTTTAGACGCCTCGATGCAGTGAAGGCGAATCCCGTTGAGTGCCGTGTCATCCGCTACACCAGGATATTCCACCTTAAACACAGACATATTAGAAACAGAAATGGAGTAATCTTAACTCCAACCTCTAGTGTTCCTGGAGCTACACCAACATCACATCTTTATCAGACATGTGATCAGTTGAATCACTTACTGTTGGTGTATCTTCAGAAACAGGGAATCCCTGGACTAACCCGATACATGGTAACATTCAACCGTTTCTTTAGTATGAAGCAAACCTGAGCAGGTGTGCTTTCCTTAGAAATACCTGGAATTTAACCCTCATCCACGCCTCATGATTTTCAAAGATTTTTTTTTTTTTTTTTTTTTTTTTTTTTTTTTAAATTGAGTGTTGATCGTTATGATCCGAGACTTGACTTTTGTCACACTTGCACTGGGAACACACAAATTGTCAATTTGATGATTTTATGTAGGTGTAATAAAAAAATTAAAAAAACACTTTTTTTTTGGGGGGGGGGGGGGGGGGTGACTTTTAACCATACAAAATCTGACAATCCAGAAAAGATGCATACTCAAACGAAGTGAATGTACCCATTTCACATATCCATACACAAACGGTACACACTCCCATAGACATGCATTATAACAATGTTTCTGCTGGGAAATGAATATCATTTTGACTTTTTGACCAAACAGTTAAATTTGGGTGATGAGGTAAAGACCAATGATTTGATATCATATTTTTTACATTTCTCATTTATGAAAATGTATGAGATGTGCATGTTTGGATTAAAATCCAGTATACATTTATTTTTACAAAAACTTTAAATATAACAATTTTGTAAAAATAAGAATGGTATATCTATATCTATCTCTGAAAGCCTTGATATAAATCTGAAAGCTAAATGAAGCCTCAAGTTGGTGTAGTTTTAAAGACTTCACTTGTTGAGCTCAGTTGAGAATCTCCATATGATTCAATATGATCCGTCTAGC
>CM041811.1:36384764-36387264 GCA_023376895.1 Aspiorhynchus laticeps
CACAATTTTTTTCTTAAATTATTTTCATAATCGCATATTTTTATTTTTGTTTTGAAAGTATGGCAAATACTGGTAAAATGTACCAACAATGACATTTAAAAATATACACTTTTTGATATACCATAAAAATAACAGGTAGCCCATCTGAATTATATAACAGTTAGTCTATCCATCAAAATGTTATTAACAGTAGAAGTGAAATCTTATTATAGTCTTCAAATCTGGGTTCTGTCTTGTTTTAAAATCACTTACAGATGAAGTTTGTTCCCATCAGGCTACAGTCACGACTCGTGCCGCTTTACAACACACATTAAATTACATATTTCATGGCACACTTGTTTTATGCGTGTTTGGCGCCACCTAGTGTCATGGGTGTATTATTGACATGTCAAAGTCTAGACCCTGAATATAAGACGGCCGCTTTTTTCAGATGTATTTCCAAGAAAAAACATCATCTTATATTCGGGTCAATATTGGTGTCAGGGTTCTGTTGTGTGCGTCATGTGTTCCCGCCTCATGTGTCCATATTTGGTTTGTTTCCTGTCCTCGTTAAGTGTCATTATGAGTTAATCCTTGTCCAGCCGTGTTTGTCTAATTATCTATGATTTACCTGTGTATTTACAGCCCTGTCTGTTCAGTTTGATTTCGTCTGGTCTACTCGTTACTTCCCCGGTGTATCTTGTCTCTGAGTCCTGCCTTGATGTCAACATTAAAGACTATTATTTGAGTTTAAGTCCTCGTCTGCATGTTCCTGTTCCTCCCTCGTGTGTGCACCGTGACAATTGGTATGTTTTCCGCATTAGGAAAATAACAGCGCTGTGATGAATCACACACTGAAAAACATCAACTTCTTCCTCTGTATTTGTGCCTTGTTTTCCAGAACAATCAAGAACAAATATCTGTCAAGCCAAACTTGTTTCTTTTTGAATGAAGTGTATATTTCGGAGCCAACTGGCAGATATTTGCTCTTGTTTTAAGCTTAAACTCATTTTATTTTTGATTAATTTCTCTTAAAACTAGACTTATCTTCTTAGATTTGCCTTCATGAGCAAATGTGCCTTGATTTAAGAAAGTTGAGATATTTGTTCTGTGTGTGTGTGTTTGAGAGAGAGAGAGTGTGTGTGTGTGTGTGTGCATGTATATGTGACTGTGTGTGTGTGTGCTGTATATGTGACTGTGTAGAGAGTGTGTGTGTATGCGTGTATATGTGACTGTGTGGTGTGTGTGTGTGTGTGTGCGATGTATATGTGACTGTGTGTGTGTGTGTGTGTGCGCGTGTATATGTGACTGTGTGTGTGTGTGAGTGTGCGTGTATATGTGAGTGTGTGTGTGTGTGCATGTATATGTGTGTGTGTGTATATGTGACTGTGTGTGTGTGTGCATGTATATGTGACTGTGTGAGTGTGTGTGTGCGATTAATGAATGTGCAGTATAGTGTGTGTGTGTGCATGTATGTGTGTGTGCTGTATATGTGACTGTGTGTGTGTGTCGCGATGTATATGTGACATGTGTGTGTGTAATGGAGCTGTGCGATGTAATCAGAAAGTCGTGCAGGTATAAATTCACGTTGTGTGCGTGCATGTATTTTAGTCGCTGTTATAGGCACGATTCAATGCACACGTTGCATCCGCGACCTGACGGCGCTGCACGTATGGCTATCGCTTTATGCACGATTCTTCCGCACCCGATCCAGAATGCATGCAGCGCGCCTAAATGGAGCGCGAGAACAGAACAGACGTAACGCCAGGTTCACACATTCTCTGTCTGTGGTGCGTATGCGGTGTGTATTTTTTCAGCGCCCATGTTAACGGATCAGTGTTCACACTGCACACGGTTGCAGTCCGGCAGAGCGCTCCAGCAGCAGTGCGTCTGCAACAGTCATGCAGCGATCGTTTCCGCACGGAGTCTATTCTTGCTTTGCTGCACGCGCTGAATTAAAGTGAGTGACAGCGCATTGTTCGCGGTAAAAAATAAACATGGATTGACACGGAAATGTAGTAAGTACACCATAAATTCATATAATTAAAGTCTACTGTTTCAGCCAACACATGGCTTTTTGGCTAGATTTTAAACAATCAAAAGTGCACTTTTAGAGATTGCCTTGGCAAATGATTGTAAAGAGCTTTGGGTGTACAGCAATACACAAAGCGCTATATAAATGCATCATTCATTCATTCATATGGCACTCGTTTGAGCTCATATTTATTGAGTTTAAATGTGAATATGTCTATGAAAGATTGTATTACTGTACTTTGATAAAAGAGAATGCAAAAAGCATTTGCAGTAACAACATTTGGATTTGAAATCAAAATAATGGATAAATGTTGTGTTTGTGGTAAACCGCCGCAGATCAGGAGCGGACTGCAAACGCATCTGTGTGAAAGCACAATGAGTCCGTGCTGCTTCTTCACCGCATACACATACTGTATACGCAGTTACGCACTGCAGACGGAGCATGAAACCCCCGGGCGCAACAAATCTATTTCAACACACCCGGAGG
>CM041811.1:36389764-36394764 GCA_023376895.1 Aspiorhynchus laticeps
CTCAGTACTTAAATGTATAATTACACTGTAACAAGGACTCAAAATAAAGTGTAAACTAAAAAAAAGTTTAGTTTACGAGTTTAAATCTCACACTTTTTCCCCCAGAATTCTAAGCTTATAATTCATAATTCTGTTTTTTTTCCCATCACGGCATAAAAAATAAGGTAATTGCCACTTTTTATCTCAATTTTGAATTTTTTAATGCAACTGTGAAACAGAATTGCAAGATTTAAACTCAAAATTGTAAGAAAAAAAAAGTGATACAAGTCACAATTACCATTTTATTTTTATATTCTGTGTTGGAGAAACAAGTTTCCATACAAACAAAGATCAAATTCAGCAAAATATTCAGAATAACACAACACACTCTCTTTATAAGTCACATGATCTCTGTATTATAATCATTTATAATCAGTTTTGTGTGTGTGTGTGTGTGTGTGAGAGAATGTGTGTGTGTGTGTGTGTGTGTGTGTTTGTGTATCTGTGTTTGTGTGTGTGTGTGTGTGCATGTATCTGTGTTTGTGTGTGTGTGTGTGTGAGAGAATGTGTGTGTGTGTGTGTTTGTGTGTGTGTGTGTGTGTTTGTGTGTGTGTGTGTGTGTGTGCATGTATCTGTGTTTGTGTGTGTGTGAGAGAGAATGTGTGTGTGTGTGTTTGTGTGTGTGTGTGCATGTATCTGTGTGCATGTATCTGTGTTTGTGTGTGTGTGTGTGTGTGTGTGTGCATGTATCTGTGTTTGTGTTTGTGTGTGTGAGAGAATGTGTGTGTGTGTGTGCGCATGTATCTGTGTTTGTGTTTGTGTGTGTGTGTGTGTGTGTGTGCATGTATCTGTGTTTGTGTGTGTGTGTGTGTGCATGTATCTGTGTTTGTGTTTGTGTGTGTGTGTGCATGTATCTGTGTTTGTGTTTGTGTGTGTGTGAGAGAATGTGTGTGTGTGTGTGCGCATGTATCTGTGTTTGTGTTTGTGTGTGTGTGTGTGTGTGTGTGTGTGCATGTATCTGTGTTTGTGTGTGTGTGTGTGTGTGTGTGTGTGCATGTATCTGTGTTTGTGTGTGTGTGTGTGTGCGCATGTATCTGTGTTTGTGTGTGTGTGTGTGTGTGTGTTTTTCCTTCCATATTGCTTGTTCAAACTCTGTTTCAATTGTTCTAAACATTTTTTATGTTTTGTATTATTGTAATGCTTTGTCAATACAAGCAGTGCCGGAGATCTCAGGGCGAGTGTGATGTGCTGATGCTGTGTTTGTGCTCTTCTGAGACTCAGCTGCTGACCACAAACACATGTGGATGATGTCATGGATTAAACACCCATGATTCAGTGCAGGAACACGACGCTTCATCTGTGTGTTCATCACTCCTGCGCTGCACAGGGACTGATGGGGAACGAGTCTGTCCTGTCATAAAGAAGCTCAACCGCTCATGTTTTCTGATGAGAAGTATATCTGTGCTTCATCAACAGCTCAGAACATCAAACAGGAGCATCAACACTAACAATTACATCTCATTACAATCAACAACAGCCTGTAATTGACACACATCAAACTCAAAGTTTCCCACGAGTAACTCTGACCAGCAGCCAGTTCCATAAACACAGCTCTTATAACCAAGTCTGACGCAACTGACTCGAGTAGAAATAAAGACCAACTGCAAATAATGATCGTCACATGTGTGCGACTCATAAACACACACACACAAACACACACACACACACACACACACACACACACAAACACACACACACACACACACACACAAACACACGCAAACACAGACTCATAAACACACTCACACACACAAACACAGACTCACACACACACACACACACACACACACGCAAACACAGACTCATAAACACACACACACACAAACACAGACTCACACACACACGCACACAAACACAGACTCACACACACGCAAACACAGACTCATAAACACACACACACACACACACACACACACACACACCAAACACAGACTCACACACACACACACACAATCACAGATACACACACACGCGCACACACATACACACACACACCGCGCACACACACACACACACACACACAATCACAGATACACACACACGCGCACACACACACACACACACACACACAAACAGAGACTCACACACGCACACTAGGGTTGCACGATACACCGGTACTACGGTAGTATCGCGATACTAAAGCTTAAAAATACCCGCGGTGCCATCGCATTTTTTAAACGATAGTATCGTTCATAAGGTAGTACCGTAAGATATGTAGTATGCACGGCAGCAACACGGTTTTAAACGTTCATTTGGACATGCATGCCAGCAGAAACATTACAAGTTGATTGCCAAATGTCTTTCTGCTGTGCTCTAGTTTAGTCTGTGTAAACGCTTTATATTGTATTGAGTGTTTCCCGATGCTTCAGTTCAGTTTGTAATGAGAAGTTGCTCTCGCACGTTGTTCATGCTGCAGTTTATCAGAAGAAAGGGTCTGATTCAGACCGTCTGATGTCATTTTAAAAAACAGCAGCTCAAGCATCACTTATTCAACATCATAATATCTTGCAAGAAAGTATTATCGCAGGTTTATTAATTTGACCACTTCTAGAACAGGTGTAATAGTTCGTTTCTGGAAGCATCTTTGCGATCACGAACGCAATTCCATTCATCAACATAGCGGCTTTGCACTTGGTTCTTATCATTATATATATATATATTTATTCATTTATAATGTTATGTTTTAATATACATGCTGCTAACTTGGAAATTTCAAGATATGCGAGCAAAAAATGCTCCTGACAGTTCGGCAATATGACACGAGCAAGAGTGGTTTTTGTTTCGTTTCTGTGTTCGAATCCGAATCCTCGTTGTCTCTGAATCACTGAATCACTGAATCACTGAGCCATTCATAAAAAGAGTCATTTGATTCACTTCTGAAGGATTCAGCCGTTTTGAAAGAATCGTTTGAATGACTCAGTGATTCAATCACGAACTTCTGCCACCTGCTGGCCGTTTTAAGTTTCCCATCTAAAAGTAGGCATATTTTCCAACATATTTCTATATTCAGAATTTAGTATTTAAAACATTAATCTCATAACTTTATTTATGCAATTATAAATACAGTCTAAATGTCACTTCATGCAGCTTCTGTGCAGTGCTAAGATGAGTTTAGATCATTTCATGGATAGCAATAGCCAGTCATTCATTCACATTAATTAAGTATTCAGAGAAAAATATTGTCTGTTTTCATCTATTTATTTATGAAATTGATTCATTTTGTAGAACTGAATTTTAAATTAACACAATACTGCTTGGTATCGTGACAACCCTAATGCACACACACACACCACACACACACACACACACACACAGGTTTGTTTTGCTATACTTGTGGGGACTTCCATAGGCATAATGGTTTTTATACTGTACAGACCGTATATTCTATTGCCCTACACCTAAACTTAGCCCTCACAGGAGACTTTTTGCATTTTTACATTTTAAGATAAACTTCATTTAGTATTTTTAATAATTTATTTCCCTTGTGAGGACCGGCCAAATGTCCTCACAAAGTCAAAAATCTCAGGCTTTACTATCCTTGTGGGGACATCTGGTCCTCACAAGTATAGCAAAACAAACACACACACACACACACACACACACAGGCTTCATTGCACAGAATTTGCGCTGTGAGACACGTGAGCATTGCTTGACTGTGTGTGCTTCCACACGCCGTGTTTTACTTTAGACATGCTTTCATTGATACCGTGTGGAATGCAGTACTAATAGATGCACGAAACTCAGCACCGACAGACTTTCACAGCGCTTTGTGTTTGTTTGTCCTGAAGCTCGATCGCGGCTGCGGTTAAATGCACTTGCATTTTTGAATACTTTTATATGAAATTGATGTAAACACAGTCAGTTGTGTTTTCAGAGCAGGACAACACATCTGATATATGGAAATAGATCTGTGCATGCAGCCTGTTAAAGCTGCCACGGTCTATGATCTCATCAGTAATAATCATACAGCAATAATGCTGAGGAAACTATCGTCTGTAAACTTTCAGATACTTAAAGAACACTTATTTTAAATAAATAATTATTTTAAAAAGTAGCCTGCTTATACAATAATAAAAAAAAGTAAATTTTGCACAAAATTAATTTGATGGTAAAATTTATCTGAAAATGTAGCCATGTGCAGTAATATTGAAAACTGAGAATGTGACGATGATATTGAGTTGATAATGATAATCGTAATTGAATTGAATCGTGAAACCAAGATTCACACCTACTTTTAAGATAGCAGTACTGACACACAGAGATTCCTGCTATAAACAAAAAGCATAGAAACTCCAATTTTGGTTAAGATGTACACAGACACACACAAAGACATACACACACACACACACACACACACACACACACACACACACAAGACATGCACACACACACACACACAAAGCACATACACACACACAAACACAGACACACACACACACACACACACAAAGACATGCACACACACACACACAGACATGCACACACACACACAAAGACATGCACAACACACACACACACACAAAGACATACACAGACACACACACACACACACACACACAAAGACATGCACACACAGACACACACACACAAACACATACACACACACAAACACAACAGACACACATACACACACAAAGACATGCACACACACATACATAGACACACACACAACACACAAAGACATGCACACACACACACACACACACACACACACACACACACAAAGACACACTACTAACAAGATCAACTGAAACAAAACAACTTCAGAACAAAGAGGGATTTCCTGAACCCACACACACACACACACACATTCATACACACTAATACACACACACACAAACACAAACACACACTCATACACACACAAACACACAGCGGCCACATGCAGGTATACACACAAGACCTCATTCTGTCTGAAACACAAATGAGAAATTGAAACCAAATGCTCAGATCACATGACT
>CM041811.1:36399764-36402264 GCA_023376895.1 Aspiorhynchus laticeps
GGGAATTGTTTAATTTGGATTTCTCTGTGCATGTTCTTTTTCCCTCTTATAGAGACAGTGACCTATACCTGCCATTATATGACTGACAGACTAGAACGGTTTGACCTAAAAACATCAAAATTGGATCTACTGAAGAAAAAAAGACACCTACATCTTGGATGCCCTTGGGGTAAGCTGATAGATACCACATTTTAATTTCAAAGTGAACTATCCCTTTAATCCAGCGTCATCTGTTCAAGAATAAACTTCAGCATAAACATATAGGCTACTAAATACCAATAAAGTGTGGGTATATGCTTTTATCAGTGTCTTTGATTAAAATGACTCAAGATAACAGTGCGACTACACTAAAAAAGCTTTACTGTTATAAAAACACAGATTTGTGAGCATTACTGGAATTGAATCGTTAGAATAAACACGCAACACACCTCGTGCTTGTCATCACAGGATCTAACCAATGAGAATAAAGTGTGTCGTCATCTAGACTCTCGCAGCTGATTTTGAGCAACTGCAGCGCCTGACCTCGGCGGCTGGTCTCGGTTTGCTCTCGCGGTACTTTGATGGCACATGTGATCGTAAGGCAGCTGCAGCGCCGAGTCCAAGTCGGACAAATGTTCTAACCAGAATGCATTGTTTTTGTGAAGCGGCAGCCGATCTTTGCAGCGCCGCATGAAGTCGAACAAGCCTGATGTGTTTTATAAAGAAAGCTGATCACCGGACACCGCTCACTGAATTAACGGAGGTCATGTGATGGTCATGTGATGATGCAGTGTGGTTATGGTTGTGTCCTGCACACTGACTGTGATGATCAGCAGCGCTGCATACTGAGCTCTGTGTGGAGCTGAAGATCAATCTGATGAAGAGGCCACGTCCTGGTTTCCTCGGGTCACATGATTGAGAACAGCAGACGTCTGAGTGGGTGGTCAAGCAGAAACTCCTGTGTGTGTGTGTGTGGAGAGAGAGAGAGCAGCTCTGAGCATCTGACCCCTCTGGAGCTCCCAGCAGCCCCTGCAGCAGGAGGAGGATATCCGCAGCACTATTGTTCAGAACCACTGTTTGTCAGTTTAATCTGTTCCTGCTGCAGGGGACACACACAGACACTCACACACACACACACACACTGTCCAGCTCACCTCTGACCGTATTCAGGCTCAGCTCATGTGTCACACTCGTCAGGATTATTACCGGAGCCGCTGCTGGATGTGGGTCACATCAACACCCTGTGTTTACTGAGCAACCCTCAGAAGCAAACGGCTGACCAGCAGTGAACGTTTACACTAACGGGCGTCACAGATTCTGAGCTTAATGACATCTGTTTTTGAAAAGCTTCATGGAAAGAACCAAACACACTTACACACACACACACACACACACACACACACTCACTCACTCTCACACACACACACACACACACACTCACACACTCACACACTCACTCACACACACACACCCTCACTCACTCACTCTCACACACGCACACTCTCACACATGCACACTCTCACACACGCACACACTCACTCACTCACTCTCACGCACACTCACTCACTCCCTCACTCTCACACACACTCACTCACACACTCACTCCCTCACTCTCACACATACTCACTCACACACTCACTCACTCACTCTCACACACACTCTCTCACTCTCACACACACTCTCTCACTCTCACACACACACACTCACTCACTCTCACACACATCTCTCACTCTCACACACACACACACACACACACTCACTCACTCACTCACTCTCACACACACTCACTCACTCACTCACTCTCACACACACTCACTCACTCTCACACACACTCTCTCACTCACTCTCACACACACTCACTCACTCTCACACACACTCACTCACTCTCACACACACTCTCTCACTCTCACACACACTCTCTCACTCTCACACACACACACACACACACACACACACACACACTCACACATACTCACTCACTCACTCTCACACACACTCACTCTCACACACACTCACTCACTCTCACACACACTCACTCACTCTCACACACACACACTCACTCACTCTCACACACACTCACTCACTCTCACACACACTCACTCACTCACATCACATCACTCACTCACTCTCACACACACTCACCACCACCTCACACACACTCACTCACTCACCACACACTCACTCACTCTCACACACACTCTCTCACTCTCACACACACTCTCACACTCTCACACACACTCTCTCACTCTCACACACACACACACACACACACACACACACACACAGAAGGATGTCAGTCTATGCTGAATGTGACGATCCGCCACACGAAACACAACATTCAAAGACTCAATATAAAGATTCTTCATCTGATACTTCTACTGGAATTATGATAAAAAAGCTACTTATGTTCAACTTTTCTTATTTACGGAAACTGTGAGTGTTGATGTAGTTAAGCGGGATTTATTCTTCCGCCTGGCTTCGCTCCGACACCTTCCCAAACGCACGAGGCTTTTATACTTGT
>CM041811.1:36407264-36417264 GCA_023376895.1 Aspiorhynchus laticeps
CCAATCTCATGTTGATCTTGAGTACCTATAGAGTAGTACTGCATCCTTCATATCTCCAAAAAGTCTTTAGTTTTATCATATTTATAAAAGAAAGATACAGATTTACGATTCTCTCCGAAAAAAGCCGAGCTCCTGGAGGCGTGCCGTGTGGGCGGAGCTAAAGAGTGAAGGCGTGTCGTGGGCGGAGCTAAAGAGTGGCGGCCGTGTCGTGGGCGGAGCTAAAGAGTGAAGGCGTGTCGTGGGCGGAGCTAAAGAGTGACGAGCACTTGCTCCGATCGCCAACAAAACACAGTCATTTGATGCCGTTTCACTCACCATCTGCAGTTCTGAATCATGAGCGGGATCTTTTATAGCTGGGACCGCTCCATCTTTCAGTATTAAACGATGTGCAAATCCAGCGTCGAATTGGGCCTTGTTTATAAAACGTTCGTCAACAAAACACTTGAGAAACTCCATTGCTGCCCCGGAAAAACAAACTATATCCACTGTTCACGTAACGCTGGGTTGTTTTGTGAAGCTGAACAAGGTTATCTTTCCCTCACAACCAAAAACACTCTTCTTTAGAGACGTTCTTCCCGAGCGAGTCCCGTGCAGCGCTGCCGATTGAAGCGTGTTGATTGGCTGCTCTCGCTCCGGTCGATGCGTGCAGGGGCGTGTTCTTCCGGGAGAAATGCCCATATAAGGAGTTCCACCGTCGTTTACGTCATCAAGAACAACGATCGAAAAAAACTCTCCGAAACTTGTACGAATCCGGAAGTGAGTTTTTGGCACAGAAATACTCTGTTATACGTCCAATTTTTTTTTGAAACTTTGTCCATGCTTAGCATGAGAATCAAACTCTTTACCAGTGTAAACAACTCTGAATGCATGAAACAGCATTGTACCCCCCCTTTAAAATTATAACCCATTATTAGCTTAACCCTGATCTAGACAAAGCTGTTTTCTACATGATCAGATCACATGACCGCTGGAAATACAGCTGTTATCACACACTTTCAGCTGTGAACTGAAGCGATTAGAATATTCCTAATTATTTCTTATAACGAAACATCACAACACACACATCACGTTATCGTGAAAACACACAGCCGTGATTGGCCACTGTGACAGCTCATTTGCATACAACTGAATCACTATAGTTCTACAATGAATCACTGTGGTTCTAAAATGAATCAAAGTTCAAAAATAAATTACTGGGGTACTCAAATGAATCAATACAGTTCTAAAGTGAATCATTATAGTTCTAAATGAATCATGAATCACGATATTTCTACAATGAATCACAATAGTTCTAAAATGAATCATTGTGGTTCTAAAATGAATCAATACAGTTCTACAACAAATCACTGCAGTTCTAACGTGAATCGTTATAGTTCTAAATTAATCACTATATTTCTACAATCAATCACTATTGTTCTAAAATGAATCACTATAGTTCTAAAATGAATCACTATAGTTCTAAAGTGAATCATTATAGTTCTAAAATGAATCACTATAGTTCTAAAATGAATCACTATAGTTCTAAAGTGAATCATTATAGTTCTAAATGAATCATGAATCACGATATTTCTACAATGAATCACTATAGTTATAAAATGAATCACTGTAGTTCTAAAATGAATCATTGTGGTTCTAAAATGAATCAATACAGTTCTAAAGTGAATCATTATAGTTCTAAATCAATCATGAATCACGATATTTCTACAATGAATCACTATAGTTATAAAATGAATCATTGTGGTTCTAAAATGAATCAATACAGTTCTAAAATGAATCATTATAGTTCTAAATGAATCATGAATCACGTTATTTCTACAATGAGTCACTATAGTTATAAAATGAATCACTATAGTTCTAAAATGAATAATTGTAGTTCTAAATGAATCACTATATTTCTACAATGAATCACTATTGTTTTAAATCATTATGGTTCAAAAACGAATCCCTGCAGTTCTATAGTGAATCATTGTAGTTCTACATGAATCACTATATTTCTACAATGAATCACTGTAATTCTAAGATAAATCACTATAGTTAAAAATGACTCACTATAGCTTAAAAATAAATCACTGCAATTCTAAAATGAATACCTACAGTTCATAAATTAAAATGACTCACTATTGCTTAAAAATAAATCACTGCAATTCTAAAATGAATACTGTGACGAGTCGGCTGCCTCCCCCCTAATTATCAGCACTCCCCGTCCCTTAATCGCCGCCCTTCACCAGGCTCCCGACGGGAGTGGGTGTGTGAGAGAGGAGGGGCGCTGAAACGTCCAGGTCTGGCGGCGTGTGATGAGGCACACCTGAAGTGAATGGAGCCTCATCACCGCCGCTGTTATATGCCGAGTGCGCCTCTCCTCTGGAGACCGGTCTCTTCCCCGTGCATGCACGCTGGTGTCCTCGTGGGTCCAGGAAGGGAGCGTTGAGGGAGCACCTGCCGCACACGTTACATGGCTGACGGGCCAGGATGCCGGGCCGTATAATCCCCGGAGGTGCCGTGGGCCGAAGGAGGATGAAGCCGCTAAGAAGAAGCCGCCGCCCCACGCGCTCCGGACCCGAGAGGGGAGCGTGTGCGGCCGCCGGACTCCGCCCCTTACCTGGACCCATCCTTCCAGAACACTGCCCCTCCTTCACAACCCGCACAGCACGACGAGGACACCAGATCCCCTGCTTATTTTGGACACTTCATCCCCTTTGGACACTATTTTATTATTTCTGTTGAATAAAAGCCTCTCCGAGGCCTGACGCCACGCCCACTGTGTCTGTCGTTTGCTCCTCCCACCACAATACCTACAGTTCATAAACTAATGAAAGCTGTGTGAAAGCTGTGATTGGCCAGTGCGGCCGCTCGTTTGCATACAGCCGTGGGTAATAAACACATCACATCATGATAACTGGATCACACTCGAGTGTGTTTGCACTACACAATAATATAGTGAACAGAAACAGTCAAGAGTGCAGCAGCGCAGAGATGAATAATACAGGCGGCTCCAGCGGGGCCCCGAGCACAAGCGTCCCCTGAGAACAAAGACAGACAACAACTGTCCTGAAGTGTGCGGGGGTTCCTCCGGCCTAAAAAAGGGCAAAGACAGACAGACAACACAAGAAAAGAAAGAGCAAGGAATTTGTTGATCACAAGTAAAAACCACTTTTAAAAATAAAAACGACAATGGTTTACTACAGCATAACTTATAGTGTGTGACTGATCCCATCGCCGCCTGAAACCAGCCCCTTGGGAACACACACACTGACACACACGAGGGCACACACAAAGAACAACACCAAAGCACAAGAAGAGATGATTACAGGTCAGCGACATCAGACGGACAAAACACTGTCTGGTGTGGGGGGTTTTTGGGTTTGGGTGTTTCGCCGGTGGTGGGGGGGGGGGGGGGGGGGGGGGGGCGGGGGGGGGGGGCGCGCGCGGGGGGGGGGGGGTTTGCTTGTGGGGTGGCTTTGGGGTGGGTGGTTTTGTTTTTGTGTGTGTGCCCTTTTGGGTGGTTGGGGGTGAGTGGTGAGCCTTCGGGGGTTTGGGTGTTGGTGTGTGCGGTTGGTTCTGTGTGTGGTGTTGTGTGGTTGTGTGTGTGTCTGTCTTGTGTGTGTGTGTGTTGTTGTGTGTGTGTGTGTGTGTGTGTGTGTGTGGGTGGGTTGTTCTGTTGTTGTCTGTTGTTGTTGTGTGTGGTGTGTGGGTGTGTGTGTGTTCTGTTGTGTGTGTGTGTCGGGGGTGGCTCTTGGGTTGTTTGGGGGTGGTGGTTTTTTCTCCTTGTTTTTTGGGGGTGTGGTGCCGTTGTGTTTGTTTGGTTGGGTGTTGTGTGGAAAACCCTCCTCCCCTGGTGGGTTTGTGTGTGGGGTTGTTGATTTGTGTTTTGTTTGGTTTGTTGGGTTTTTTAAAAAGTCTGGCTGCGTTGTGTTTTGTTCCCCTTGTTTTTGAACGCCGCGTTTCGAAAACTTCCTAATTTAAAAGCAGCGCAAAATGCTTTTTTAAAAAATTAATCACTGCTTTGAACCTGCCAAATTGAAAATTCAGCACCTTAATGTTTTGAAATTTAAGTTCTTGCTTAACCAAAAAGCACTTCAAAGATTCACTTGACAAAACAAATCACCATTTCAAAAGTCTTGATCAAAATGAACCAAGTTCTGAACCTTGATCAGAAACAAATAGCATTCTAAAATGGTTTTGTCAAAAAAAACACAACAAAAAACACAAGACAAAAAGAACACAAACAAAAAAACACAAACAGAAACAAATCCTGCGTTTAAAATGAATCTTAGTAAAAATAACACAATAGATCAAAAATAATCCTAAGATCAAAAAGAATCACTAAGTCAAAAAAATCATTAGTTCTAAAATGAATCATATTAAAATAATCACTTAAGTTTAAAATGAATCACTAAGTCAAAATGAATATTAGTCAAAAAAATCATATAGTCAAAAAAATATAGTTCAAAATGAATCATTAATCAAAAATGAATCACTTGTTCAAAAATGAATCACTTTCAAAAATGAATCACTATAGATCAAAACAAATACTGAGTTCTAAAATGAATATTAGATCAAAAATGAATCACTATAGTTCAAAAAATACTTAAGTCAAAATGAATATTAGATCAAAAATGAATCACTATAGTCAAAAATGAATCACTATAGATACAAAACAAATCACTGTAGTTCTAAAATAATTATTAGAAATTCAAAAAAATGAATCACTATAGATCAAAATGAATCACTATAGTCAAAAATGAATCACTTAGATACAAAACAAATCACTGAGTTCTAAAATGAATCATTAGCAAAAATGAATCACTATAGTTCAAAAATGAATCACTATAGATCAAAAATGAATCACTATAGATCAAAACAAATACTGATTCTAAAATGAATCATTAGATCAAAAATGAATCACTAGTTCAAAAATGAATCATTATAGTTCTAAAATAATCACTTTTAGATCAAAAAATGAATCTTATAGTTCTAAAATGAATCATTAATCAAAAATGAATCACTAGTTCAAAAATGAATTATTATAAATCAAAAAAAATCACTGAGTTCTAAAATGAAACATAGTTCAGAAATGAATCAATAAGTCCTAAAATGAATTATAGTCAAAAATGAATCACTGTAGTTCTAAAATGAATCAAGTTCAAAAATGAATCAATACAGTCCTAAAAGAATTTTATAGTCAAAAAAATCACTGAGTTCTAAAATGAATCATAGTTCAAAATTAATCAATACAGTCCTAAAATGAATTATTATAGTCAAAAAAATCACTGTAGTTCTAAAATGAATCATAGTTCAGAAATGAATCAATACAGTCCAAAATGAATTATTATAGCTCAAAAATAATCACTGAGTTCTAAAATGAATCATAGTTCAAAAATGAATCAATACAGTCCTAAAATGATTATAGTCAAAAAAATCACTGAGTTCTAAAATGAATCATAGTTCAAAAATGAATCAATACAGTCCTAAAATGAATTATTATAGCTCAAAAATGAATCACTGTAGTTCTAAAATGAATCATAGTTCAAAAATGAATCAATACAGTCCTAAAATGAATTATTATAGCTCAAAAATGAATCACTGTAGTTCTAAAATGAATCATAGTTCAGAAATGAATCAATACAGTCCTAAAATGAATTATTATAGCTCAAAAATGAATCACTGTAGTTCTAAAATGTCTAAAAAGTCACTGCAAATCACTGTCAATGTGTTTTTTAATTAGAATTTAGCCATGATGTGTCTGCTAGTGTGCCTATGATGGTTTGAAATGCCGTCTAAGTAGGCAGCTCACTAGGCTCCGGACACATTCAGATCACGAATCACAGATATGGACGTGCTCTGAGATCTAAACAGCACAGTGTTTACCTGACGCCCCACAAACAGCTCAGGAGAACTGAACGGAGGAAAGCGTCTCTGGCAGCTCATGAGAGGCACGTGTGCGTTTCTCTTGGCTTGAGCGGCCTGTAATGAAGCGTCTGTGTTTTTATGGTCTGCAGGACCGTCCACGCTCTTATTCTTAGCTTCCATAAAGTGAGCGTTCACTGATGATCGAGGGCTGCCTGGTAAACCAGCTCGCCTCAAACAGACCTTAAAGGGCCAGCGCCGGAAAAAAGCCATCACACTCAATCTGACTGAGGGCCCGAGGCATTGTGGGATCCTGCACTGAAACTTAATAAAGACTGTTTGAGCATTACAGGAAAAATAAAGATTACTGGAGTACAAACATACAGTATTTCTACTTCTAACTATTACATTACTTTTAGTCATTTAGCAAATGCTGTTATCCAAAGCGAGTAACTATAACTCTGTAAATACTATATACACACATTTAAGAAAATAAAGAAATTAAATAAAAATGACAAATGCATACAACAATAAGGCTAAAAACAATTCAAAATATTAAAACAACAAAAGGTATGAGATAAAAATGCTTTAACATAACACTAAGCCAAACACCAAAAAACAACTACATGTTATGTACAGCCACACACACATATGCATATACAAACATATAAAAATTAATATTATTTCATTACCATGTAGTACTACATTTAATTCAATTGGTTAAATGCATTTTTTCTGAGTGAAATTTTTTTTTTTTTAAAAAGGGATTTAAAAAAATAACCCTTTGTTTTTTTAAAAAAAAAGGGAAAAAAAATTAAAATTTTTATTCCAGAAAAAAAAAATTTTGATATTTTCAATTTGGGGAAATATAAAATTTTCTTTTTTCTGTATAAAAAATGTTAGAACAATACAGATGTGCCTCATAAACACATTATGGCCATATTGACGTGAATGGATTAACATATTCATAACATCTCATTAATATTTAAATTATTTCTCCAAGCCAGAAATGAGAAAAATCTCCTCTAACAGTTTTACCATGGTATTGGGTTATAAAATACCACGGTGGGATATGATAACACGTACAGTTAGTATGATAGCGTCTTTGATTTATTATAAAACTAATGTTTTTTGTTTTTAGAATTAAATAAAGCAAATAAAGTGATTTGTTGAGATAAACGACGGTTATGTTTGAATGAAAAACACGTTTAACCGACAAACAAAGAAGCTTGATGTGAATCTCCTTAAAAAATACAAACCTTTTAATGAAGAGAAAGAGAGAGAAGGAGAGAAAGAAAGAAGGAACTCGTCGTTTCTTCTGCCACGACTTTCCGTTTGGCCCCCAAAAAAACCAAACCCCAAAGGGCCCGGGCCTTAAACCTTTTTGTTTTCCGTTAATCTGAGGTAAAAGTGAGGGAAAGTGGGTAAATGCTGAAATCTGAGGTAAATCTGCGAGAACAAAAGCTACTCACGTTCACGCGCTGCTCAACCGGACGCCCCGCGAAAGACAGTCGGTGATTTCAAACATGAGAGAGCGAAGTTCCTTAAAAACCGATCTCATTCACCGACACACACTCTCTCTCTCGTGGGGGGGCCCCCCCTCTCTCTCTCTCTCTCCGCGCGCGCGCCACCGTCACCAAGGCAACACACCGGCGCTTCCACGCGGGTTCACATCTGGCCGCTTTTCTATAAGCCAAACACTAATCTGGGAAAAAAAGTCATAAATCATTTTTGAAATTGAATTATAATTTGAAATTGAACCATTAATTTTGTTTTGAACAAACAATTAAAAATATATGTTTTTTAACCAACTTGTAAATGATTTCGATAGTGTTTACAACACTGTTAATAATCTGAGATACTGTGTGAATATAATTAATAAATATTAGAACTTTTATTTATTAACAAAAAATTAAAATAAATTTAATTATTCAAAAATTATTTTAAGCATTAATATTAATCAGCAGACAAAATAAAAAAAGAATATTATTACATGTAAATTTTTAAACTAAACTGAGGGGAATTAAACTAATAAAAAACAAAACGAAATTAGTAAACAAAAATTATTTTGACGTTAATGATTAACGTTTGAAACAAAAATTTTTATTAACTAAAATATGAATATAAAAAGACAGAAATACAAAATAAGCAGGATTTAAAAAAAAAAATTAACAGTACCCCAAATTTTGTAAAAAAAACAAGAGGCGCTTAAGTTTGAACCCAAATTAATAAATTTTAAAAATTTTAAATTTTAAGAATTCAGAATTCCGAACTGTTTTTTGTTCCGACCAAAAAATTTTGCTTTTTAAAAATTGGTTCTGATTTGAAAGTACGGGGAAGTTCTGGCTTCCCAAATTCAAAATTTTGAGGCCATTTAAAAATTTTGGCTTTAAAAATTCTCCAAAGTTAAACAATAACGATTTAGTTGAACATTTTGCGGAATTAAAGTCCGCATTCAAATGCTTCAAAACTTTGCAAAATTATCAAAAAATGATTAAGTTTGAAAACAAAAAAAACTTTTTAATTTTCCTGGTTTTTCACTGGCGGAAACACAGAAATAATACCAATCATGGAAAAATTTTTCTGTGGAATCTTGGAAAACCTTTTGGTTTAAACTCTTTGGAGAAAAATTAAAGGTTTTAAAGCAACAAAAGGGCTTTGGAAAACTCATAATTTTTCTAAACTGGAAAAAGGGTTAGAGCTAAACTAAATTTGTCAAAAAGTCACAAGGTTTTAACTACTTGGGCCTTCTGAGCAAGAACTGGAGTTTTTGGCCAGAATTTTTGAGCTGGGAATTCCGAATTTAATTTCTGAGAAACCCAAATTCCCGAAAAAACAGGGAGTTAAAAACACGAAAGCAAAATGGAAGTGAGAAAACACGGATTTTTACCTGGGAAAAAGAATTCGCCCTGGGACACGGAGTTGCCTGGGGGGGGGTTGGGGGTTTGGTGGGGTTGGGGGTTGGGGTGGAAGGAGGTTGGTGGGGTTGGGTTGGGTGGGGTTTTTGGGGTTGGGTGGGGGGGGGAAATTTGGGTGGGGTTGGGGTTGGGTGAAAGAGGAATGGGTGGGTGGGGGGTTTGGGGTTTGGGTGGGGGTTTGGGGGTGGGTGAAAGAGGAATTGGGGGCCGGGGGGACACCCCATTAGGCAAAGGTGGGCCGCCTTGGGCCCCAAAACCAAGGGCCCCAAAAGCTTTTCTTAACGGAATGGTTAACGCCCCAAGCAACGGGAGCCACGAAACCCTCTGCTTGGTTGGGCCGGCGCGACAAATTAAAATTTCCGAAATATTCCGCCGGCGCGATCTCCTTTGCGGGAATCTCTCCCTCCCCCCCTTCTCTTTCTGCCGCGAAAGGACTCGCTTTCGAAACCATATGCCTTCTTTTTCGCCCAATTTCAATTCATCCTTTCGAAACCGAAACATAAAATTTTTGAAAATTTATTGGTTTGCGCACAAAATCGTTTGGCCGGAACCAAACAAAGTTAATGAAATTTTAAATTTTTGGCGAAAATAGTGCCCTTCGCGGAAAGTCGAAATTCTCAGACAAAGAAAGAAAGTTGGCAGGTTTTCTAGTTCTTTTTTCAGGTTAATGCATGATTGCCGAAAAACCAGACCTTAAAATTCATCTTCAGCTCATGAACAGGTTTCCAAATATTCAAATTTTTTAATCTTTGAGCCTTTTAAAAGCGCGCAAATAAGGGCTGGCTCGTCGGAAGGCCGTTACGTTGCAAGTCCAGGCAGACAGAACGAGAGGATTTTTTTTTTTTTTTTGTTTTTTTTTTTAAAAAAATAAATAAAGAAAAAACTAGCATAAAGCCCAAATATCCCAGTTGATTAATATTAAAAAATTGAAAAGATTAAAAGGTAAATTTAAACAGTAAAAATTCGATTAATTGGATTATTGGAAACCAGAAATACAATTAAAAAAGATTACAGCCCAAGTTACAATGTAAAATTAAATTACTTAATAACCAACTGTATTTTGTAAAACTTTTTTTAACTTTTTCTTTCCACTAATTTAATTTTTTAATAAAATTGAAAAATTGCTTAAAATTTATATTTTCTTTTTATGATAAATATCATTTATATACCTTTTTTACATTAGGGGAAACCCAATTTTTTAAGTTCCAAAACATTATGGCAGAAATAATTATTTA
>CM041811.1:36427264-36429764 GCA_023376895.1 Aspiorhynchus laticeps
AGCTTCACACAGATCTCCATTAGCTCTCTATAGAAGCCCGTTTCTGCCACTGAATAAAACATAAGAAAGGTAATTGTGTGTTTATATCTCACAATAACGAGAAAAAAAGTCAGAATTGTGAGATTTAAAGTCGAAATTGCAAGAAAAAAGTAAAAATTGCAAGAAAAAAGAAAAAATTGCGAGATTTAAAGTCGAAATTGCGAGATTTAAAGTAAAAATTGCGAGATTTAAAGTAAAAATTGCGAGAAAAAAGTAAAAATTGCGAGATTTAAAGTCGAAATTGCGAGATTTAAAGTAAAAATTGCGAGAAAAAAGTAAAAATTGCGAGATTTAAAGTCGAAATTGCGAGATTTAAAGTCAAAATTACGAGATTTAAAGTCAAAATTACGAGAAAAAAGTAAAAATTGCGAGATTTAAAGTCGAAATTGCGAGATTTAAAGTAAAAATTGCGAGAAAAAAGTAAAAATTGCGAGATTTAAAGTCGAAATTGCGAGATTTAAAGTCAAAATTACGAGATTTAAAGTCAAAATTACGAGAAAAAAGTAAAAATTGCGAGATTTAAAGTAAAAATTGCGAGAAAAAAGTAAAAATTGCGAGATTTAAAGTAAAAATTGCGAGAAAAAAGTAAAAATTGCGAGATAAAAAGTAAAAATAGCGAGATTTAAAGTCAAAATTGCGAGAAAAAAGTAAAAATTGCGAGATTTAAAGTCGAAATTGCGAGATTTAAAGTCAAAATTGCGAGAAAAAAGTAAAAATTGCGAGATTTAAAGTCGAAATTGCGAGATTTAAAGTCAAAATTGCGAGAAAAAAGTAAAAATTGCGAGATTTAAAGTAAAAATTGCGAGAAAAAAGTAAAAATTGCGAGATTTAAAGTCAAAATTGCGAGAAAGTAAAAATTGCAAGATTTAAAGTCGAAATTGCGAGATTTAAAGTCAAAATTACGAGAAAAAAGTAAAAATTACGAGATTTAAAGTCAAAATTACGAGAAAAAAGTAAAAATTGCGAGAAAAAAAGTCGAAATTGCGAGAAAAAAAGTTGAAATTGCAAGAAAAAAAGTAAAAATTGCGAGAAAAAAAGTAAAAATTGCGAGATTTAAAGTCAAAATTGCGAGAAAAATGTCAAAATTACGAGATTTAAAGTCAAAATTGCGAGAAAAAAGTCAAAATTGCGAGATAAAAAGTAAAAATTGCGAGATTTAAAGTCAAAATTGCGAGATAAAAAGTCGCAACTACCTTTTTTTATTTTTTTATTCAGCGGCAAAAACAGGCTTCCATACTTTCATTTCATTTTACTAAATAAATAAATAAATAATAATACATGGCTTGAATTAGAGGTCTGCACGGGCTTTAAACTGAAGCCCGAACCCGGCCCGTACCCGAGATCGTCCGACCCGACCCGACCCGAGCGGCACAGTTAAATTTAGAGCCAGAACCCGAAGTCTTTTTTTTTTTTTTCACAACGAATAGCCCATTTAAAAATAAAATAAAAATAAGATGCTGTATTTCACGATTGCATGCAACGGTCAGTAAACAAATACATGTAAAGAAACAGATTCATCGAGGCTCGGTCAGTTCACAAGACAAAAGAAAAAACACTTACCAGTTATGAAAGTTTATGAACATCAGGTGCAGCGGTTACATAAATTCTGGCCAGTTTTTGAATGGTTATATATGACAAAACGATAATTCTTCCACCGTGCAAATTATGGTCATTTTAATCAGTTAAGGCTCATTAGCATTCGGCCTGCTTTAAATCAGACACAGAGATGTAGTGCGTGCAAGATCGCATTTATTTGAATTTATTAATCATTTATTTGAATTAGCAAAAGACAGAGAGAAAGGTATGAAAGTTGCGTGCGTGAACCTACGTCTGCGCGTCTCTCTCTACAAGCAATGAGGCTTAGTTACTTCAAAAACACTGATTTTACCCCCTCATTGCAGAGAAATATAACACTGAGTCAGTAGCCTATCGAAGCTATCTTACTAATAAAAGTGTCTGTGCTGTGTGTTCGCTGCGCGATCTCTCTGATATCATAAATGTAAAATGCATAAATGTAAGTGTGTGTGTGTTGTGTGTGTGTGTGTGTGTGTGTGTGTGTGTGTGTGTGTGTGTGTGTGAAAGCAGCATAGCCTAGCAACAAGCCCGAGCCCGACCCGAGCCTGAGGCTATTCATTAAACATTAACCCGAACCCGACCCGAAACCCGAAAGTATTTCGGGACCCGTCGGGCTCGGGTAGGGTAGCAGACCTCTAGCGTGAATATCTGCTCCAAACTACAATATGGAAAAAACTTATGTCTTGTTTTCCAACATCTGAAGATTCATAAATCAAGATACATTTACCTAAGAAGCAAAATGACATACAATAAGTGTGTTTTCTGAGAAAACAAGATTAAAACAAGAACAAATATCTGCTAACAGCCTCAGAAAAATCTACTTAATTCAAACAGAATCATGTCTTCATTCCTCACTTACAGATATTTGTTTATGTTTTAATCATAA
>CM041811.1:36434764-36439764 GCA_023376895.1 Aspiorhynchus laticeps
TCTCTGCGTGAAGAGTTCAGTGGAGTAGAGTCCGGTGTAGTTATCAGCCACGGCCTCACCGTCACGCAGATCCAGAGCACAGCGCGTCACGTTCAGAGGAGCGATAAAACTACATCTGTGATGAGTGAAGTACTCCTCTGAACCTGTCAGGTAACCTGCACACACACACACACACACACAAACACACACACACGCACACACACACACACAGACACACACAGCCACAGACACACACACACACACACAGACACACAGACACACACACACACACACACACGCACACACACACACACACACAGAGACGCACACACACACGCACACGCACACGCACACGCACACAGACACACACACAGACACACACACAGACGCACACACACACGCACACACACACACACACACACACACACACACACAGACACAGACACAGAGAGACACACACACACACACACACACACAGACACAGACACAGAGAGAGACACACACACACACACACAGAGAGAGAGAGACACACAGACACACACACACAGACACACACACAGACACAGAGAGACACACACACACACACACACACACACACACAGACACAGACACAGACACAGACACACACACAGAGAGAGAGAGACACACACACACACACACGTTTGTTTCTGTGAATTGTGGGGACTTTCCATAGACTTCTATTACTTTTAAACTGACCAAATAATATTTTCTATCCTCTAAACCTACCCCTTACAGAAAACCTGTTTGCATTCTTACACTCTCAGATAAACATCATTTACTATTTTTACTATTTTTAATCTTTTTTCCCCTCGTGGAGACCGCAGGCCAGTCCCCACAATGTCAACAATTTCAGGTTTTACTGTCCTTGTGGGGACATTTGGTCACACACACACTCACTCACTCGCATACACACACACACACACACACACTCACTCACTCACTCGCATACACACACACACACACACACACACACACACACACACACACTCACTCACTCACTCGCATACACACACACACACACACACACACACACATGATCCAGGTCATGAGGAATATGAAGCATCTGTTCCTGGTTCCTGCTCTGATTGACTCGTGACTCTGAAGTCACTCACCGAAGAAGCTGTGGAATCCTCTGTGTGTGGGCAGACAGTCACACACACACACACACACGCATGCAGACACACACACACACACACACACTCACACTCTATCTCCACACACACACACACACACACACACTCACTCACTCACACACACACACACACACACACGCGTGCAGACACACACACAGAGTCACACACACACACACACACACACACACACACAGTCACACACACACACACACACACACTCACACACACACACCAGTACACAGACACACACACACACGCATGCAGACACACACACACACACTCACACACACACACACTCACACACACACTCACACACACACTCACACACACTCACACACACACCAGTACACAGACACACACACACACACGCATGCAGACACACACACACACACACACACACACACACACACACTCACACACACACACTCACCGAAGAAGCTGTGGAATCCTCTGTGTGTGGGCAGACACTCTTTTCTAAACATGCCCAGGTGCCACTTGCCCACCATGTGTGTGTGATAGCCAGCGTCCAGCAGCAGCTCCGGCAGCAGCGTCTCGTCCAGAGGAACACAGTACGGCTGACACGGCCAGATGATCTGGTGCTGCAGACCCGTGTGAATCTGACACACACACACACAACACACACACACACACACACACACACCACACACACACACACACATGAATGTTACCAATATGAACATGGTGTTCAACAGTGCACACAAAAACATGGTAACGTTACCATGCATGTTTATAGGTATTAATACTTAAATATGCACTAGTAAAAACTACTTAAGGAAGTTAAATGAACTTTATTGCATTTGAATTCTACTTCCTCAAACTCAAACCTCATGTGTGACGCCACAGATTCACTTCAGGAACTGACTTCAGTTTGATGCCACAGTATTAGTGCAGTATTTACTGTAGTGTACTGTAGTGTACTGTAGTGTACTGTAGTGTACTGTAGTGTACTGTAGGGAATCCCCTGGTATAGCACAGATTTATGGTTCTGACCTGGTAGACCGGTCATCAGCTGGCTCCAGGACTGTAGTGTACTAGAGTGTACTGTAGTGTACGGTGGTGTACTATAGTATACTGTAGTGTACTATAATGTACTATAATGCACTGTAGTCTACTGTAGTGTACTAGAGTGTACTGTAGTGTACGGTGGTGTACTATAGTATACTGTAGTGTACTATAATGTACTATAATGCACTGTAGTCTACTGTAGTGTACTAGAGTGTACTGTAGTGTACGGTGGTGTACTATAGTATACTGTAGTGTACTAGAGTGTACTATAGTGTGCTGTAGTGTACTATAGTATACTGTAGTGTACTAGAGTGTACTGTGGTGTAATGTGGTGTACTATAGAATACTGTAGTGTACTATAGTGTGCTGTAGTGTACTACAGTATAATGTAGTGTACTAGAGTGTACTGTAGTGTACTGTGGTGTACTAGAGTATACTGGAGTGTACTGTGGTGTACTGTGGTGTAATGTAGTGTACTGTGGTGTACTAGAGTATACTGTAGTGTACTAGAGTGTACTGTGGTGTACTGTAGTGTACTGTAGTGTACTGTGGTGTACTAGAGTATACTGCAGTGTACTAGAGTGTACTGTGGTGTAATGTGGTGTACTGTAATGTACTGTGGTGTAATGTAGTGTACTGTAGTGTACTGTGGTGTACTAGAGTATACTGTAGTGTACTGTGGTGTAATGTAGTGTACTGTGTGTACTAGAGTGTACTGTGGTGTACTAGAGTATACTGTAGTGTACTGTGGTGTAATGTAGTGTACTGTTGTGTAATGTGTACTAGAGTGTACTGTGGTGTACTAGAGTGTACTGTACTGTAGTGTACTAGAGTGTACTGTGGTGTACTAGAGTGTACTGTGGTGTACTAGAGTATACTGTACTGTAGTGTACTAGAGTGTACTGTGGTGTAATGTGGTGTAATGTAGTGTACTGTGGTGTACTAGAGTATACTGTAGTGTACTATAATTTACTATAGTATACTGTACTGTAGTGTACTGACCTGGTAGCGGCCGGTCATCAGCTGGCTCCGGGACGGAGAGCACAGCGGCTGGACGTAGTAGTTCTCCAGCCGAACCCCGAGCTCGGACAGCCGGTCCAGATGAGGAGTCCGGATCTCAGAGCCGTGATAGCCCACATCATTCCAGCCGAAGTCATCCGCCAGAATCAGCACGATATTCGGCGGTTTGGCGGCGACACGAGCGACAGAAACGAGCAGAAAACACAGCGCGCAGAGGTTCCTCATTCTGAGTCAGACACGGAAGAACCGAGTCATCTGAACCGAGTCCTGTCACACACTGAAGAAGAACAGAACTTACTCGAACTGACACAAACCCGGCGCGAGGCTGCAGAACCACAACACCGGAGGAGCGTCACTCAGCTCATGAATATTACTCTCCTTCCGTTTACCTTCCGTCAATCGCGAGGGCTCGGCTCTGAATATTAATGAGTCATGTGACGTCCCTCGTGAGGCTTCGGTTAGGCAACGTCATTAATATTCATGAACCAAATTTCCGTCTTTTTAAGAGATTTTAACCTCCTGAGACCCAGAAAAAAATAGTTTTTTTTTTTCATGTCATTACATTGTTTAGAGCATACGAAAAAATTTTAGTAAAAAAAAAAAAAAAAAGATTTCATTCATATGTTATGCTATGACACAGGACTCAATTAAAATCAATAAAAAGGCATGAATAAGCATGCATAGGCAAAACAATTTAGTTTTTTTAATCACCAATACATTTTTAGGTTTCAGGATTATTTATATGATTCTGAACTGTTATAACAGAATGATTTGATATACCATATTTCTTTATGCAAAATGTGTAAAATGTCCATAAACGGTTTTCCCATTATATACAATGCATCTATAAACTGTATCTAATTTGCATATCAATGTGTGTTTTGGCCAACATGTCATGAAAAAAGAAGTGTAATAATGGGAGTCATAATTGACAAGATTTTCATAATATTTCATAGGAATATTGAAATATATTTTCTTATTTGTTGTGTCTGCCAAAATGCATAATAAACATGCGGTGTCCTCAACTGAGAACATGAATATATTTTGATTTTTAACCTCATAACATTTCCCTGAGACGTTGATTTATGACAAACATTTTAAAAATAGTCAGATTTAAATGATAATTACAAAATATGTGCATAAAACTGATTAAATTAACATTTTTGAAGACCAAACAGAGGTTAATGGTGAAACATCCAATAATTTAGTCTCTGAAAAGCCTTCACAGACATCCAGAATTAAAACTATGGCATGTACAGTAGAGAAATACAAGTCCTCATATGAAAGTTCATCAACATATAAATATGAACCTACACTTGTATGATGAACCCTGTCAGAGTGCAGAACGTGTGTTTATTCACTATGAAAACATACAGTACAGAGATACAGGAATAATCATCATTATATAATTCTATTGTAATCTGTGCTTTATTAGAGTAAGACTCTAACATACTGTCATAGAGTTCAACACCACTGTGAGAATAATTCAGAATCTGGTGAATCATGATGTTTAAGCAGCAAATCATCACAGTATTCAGATTAAAATATTAAAAAATTACAATCTTCATATTTCTATATTCTGGCTCATTGTTTTATGTCGCATACAGCAGGTTTATTAAGCTGAGATAACTGATATTTCCCTGTTCTGAGTGTGTCTGATGAAACCCATTGAGCTCATGATGGTCAGACGCTCCGGTTCTTCTTCTGCAGACGGGTTCTGGTGGGTTCTGTGAGGACCAGCGGCTCCTGAGTGACCGTGGCCAGGTGTTTCTGACCCAGAAGCTCCACGTCCAGCTTCTGACCGGCGTGGGTCAGGTGCAG
>CM041811.1:36444764-36449764 GCA_023376895.1 Aspiorhynchus laticeps
AAGTGAAAATGTTGGTTTAGAAGCCTGACGTAGTGTGGCTGCTTTATTCATTTGCATCCAAAGCACAGGAGCTTTGAATAATTAGACTAACAGGTATCTAAAAGTAACTAGATAATGTTCAGTCAGTGGAGGAAAATAAGCCTATTGAATTGCTGAAGACAATTTTTTAGGATTGTGAAAATGGAAGAGGTTATAGTTAAATACATCGCTAAGCACAGCTCAGTGAGAATGTTTGATGGGATAGAGAAAGCAGACGACCCCTACGAGTGGGCTCTGTCTCAATTCAAAAATTGTCCCAAAATGCCTAAAAACAAAGAGGGAAAAGTTGCAAATGCACTTCAAGCTCTTTTTGCCTCATACAAGGTAACTAAGAAAAGATTAGAGGAAATGAAAACTGAAAACAAGTTACTAAATTCTGAAGTCAGCGGCTATGTCATGTCATTGAGAAATTGTGAGACTGAAGAGATCCTTTTGAAGGAACAGATGGTGAAATTGAGAAAAGAAATGTCAAAGTCTGAAACCGAGAGGGAAACATTTAGATGTTTGTATGAAGGGACAGCTAGACAGTTGGTACATGCCCAATCCAATTCTGAATATTGTGAAAATAACTGCAAGGAAGTCTTTAGTCCAAGATATAATTCTTCAGATGATTCTGTGAGGTTCCCAGTAGCACCAGTGCGAACAAGACAGACTGGAAATAGAAATGAGAGGGTTCTTGATCAAAGAACTGAAAATGGCCAAGCTGTTAGACAGCTGTCTTTAATGGACTTTCAAAGTCTTGTTACAGCAGTGGGTACTTTTGACCCTGATAACATGGATCCTGTAGAGTTCTTGTCAAAACTGGAGAAGGTAGTGGATGTTTATAATGTGTCAGACGAAGATGCTTGCAGACTTCTTATGATATGCATTCCTCGCTCATTAACTAGTGTTCTCTCACAAGAAGTTTGTGACAAAAGAGCAGACAGAGGGGCAAGGAGAGAAGCTCTACTTAGACTTGCTGGGACTGATTTGGTTAACTTGAGAAAGATAACTGAGGTGACAATGGAAATTGGAGAGCATCCTCTAGCATTTGCGTCCAGGTTGTGGGAAATATTTAGCTGTTACAGTGGTTTGCCCAATGCAACTAAACAAAGTCTCATGTTTAAGTCTGCATTAATTGCACAGAGAAGTTCACACATGCGAGAATCCATTGCTCTACATGTAGATGTAAATACACCATACGAGCAAATCATTTCCAAAATGACACAGCATTTCAATGCAAGAAGTCAATTGAAAGCTGCAGAATCTAGACATCCAGTCACTGCCTTTGGCAAGAGAAAGTGTTCTAGATTACCTAATGGTTTCCGTCAGAGACCATGGAGATTTGAAAGAGTAAATTCAGAAGGTGTTACTCTCTGTTATGCATGCAGAAAAATTGGTCACATTGCCAGGCATTGTCAAGACAATGAGAGACCTCATCAAAGCTTTGTTTGTCATGCATGTGGAAAATATGGTCACATAGCAAGGAATTGTTTGGAGAAAGGTAGGAAAGATCAGGAAGTTGTTTGTTATGCTTGTGGAAGGATGAGACACAAGGCAAGACAGTGTCACTTTTCACACAAAAGAAGGATGGGATACCGTGATTTGATTAAGAAGATAGGCAGTTTAGAAACCCAGTTGGCACTGTTGAAAGGAAATAAGGAAGAAGCCATTCACACCTTGCCAGACACAGCACTGCATGAACATGACTGTAGCTCAGTCACAAGCAGATGCTGATGTGAATTGGAGGAATTGTTTTATGATAGTTTTATATTTTAGGAATATATGTTTACTATCAAAAGGGGGGTGATTCTTTATAATTTATAAGAAATGTGTTAATGGCATTGATATTTAAATATAATGATTTATTTGCATTCTGTGATTAAGTTTCTGTAACAATGATGTTTTAAATGTGAAAAGATTCTTGTGGGGGAAAAGGGGGGCAACCACTTCTTTTTGATCTTGTTTCAGATATAAGCATTGAGATGTTTGCTTGAAAGGTGTAACCTCATGGAGAATGATGATCCGGTCATCTGAAGGACAAGAAGGCCAGCAGAACTAGTGGAGCCAGGGGGCTTCCACAAGAAAAAGGACTTGTTAAAGAACAGAGAGATCGTCAGAACTGGACATCCACAGATTTCCAGACCTGCAAGATTCAGAACTCCAAGCTTAAGAACCCCTGAGACCCACCATGGCACGGATGGACCTGATGGAACTTCACAAACTGCAGCAACAGCAATGACTGCTTCTTCTAGAAGGACTTTTCCAAATTAAAATGAATGGACAATGGAAAAGAGAAACATGGAGAGATCAAACCATTTCAGAGACTATGGACAGCAGTTGTTCCACCAAGATGGAAAACAAGTGGGCAAAGGACATACCCACACAAAGAAATGCACAAAGACACAGACTCCCTGCACACGACAATAGAAAGACACAAATATATGCATACTCAAATGCAGAAAATATATTATTGTCTATTGAATGCACACATGTGGACAAAGGATGTTCACATTGATAAAAGGGACAGAACACACGTGAAGAAAACACAGACACACTCACACACACACACACGCACAATGTTGCCTGTTGATTGATGTTTTTGCTTCTTTGGCTGTTGGCTGTTGGTACTGTCATAATGTTTAGTACATTTAGAATAAACATATGCTGTATGTGTTCTATGGTGAAACGTCAAATTGCAGATAGTTCAATGATCAATGTTGGACGTTCCCGTTGGATGTGATGGTTCTCGATTACCTCTTCCAAACCCTAGAAATATTTTTCAAATTTAAACAAACTTGTTTATAAAAAAATAAATGTGATAATTTTGCTCAAATGAAACGGAGTTGTAACCAGTGTGCATGAGGCGTCGACCCAATGACGGGTAAGATTTTCCTTTGGCCAGAGGGGAACAACCTAAGGCAGGGCTTCGCCGCCACTGGCACCTGTCCAGGAATGGAGGTGTAATCTGTGTAGAGTGGATGTGATGCTTCTTTTGGGCCAAGAGCATCAAAGAGGGGACTGTAAGAAATTATAGTCTGCCTCGACCCAGCTTCCACCCATATTGTGTAAACTATACTCCTTTCCCTACAAAGAGCTTAATTATCATAGAGGTAGTTATTTCCGTTTAAATAATATGTAAATAGTATCTCCGGAGTGATAATTCGTCACTTATAGCAGGGGAACGACAGTGGGCCATCGAGAACCATCTGCTGAACAAAAGGGTACAGGAAACAACTGATAGGGACTCTATTTGATCTTATTACCTTAACATTTGGTCGTTCCCACCTGAAAGTCTACCAAAGATGTGGGAACGGAAGGCTATCGCTTTCATGGTTATCCGCAATTTACATTTAAAACGAAACTTCATTTACATGTTGAGCGGGAAGATGAACGTAATACTGTATAAAAGGTTTGAACTTAGGATGTTCGGGGTTCATTTCGACTCCGTTGGACCCAAGGTACTACATGTGCTTTGTCACTGCTATGCTGCAATAAACATCTTCATCAAGATCTTCAAAGTCTTCATCATTTTTCTTACACGTGACTAGTGTGAAGCGGTCACCTGTGTAGGATAAGCGGATGGCGCGGAGGGGAACGCCGGCGAGCTGCATGGATCTGCAGTGCAGGAATCTGAAGGACGTGTCACTCATGTCTTCATCCGTCAGCTTCTGAAGAACCGCCCGTGACTTCGGCCCGGCGACACCCAGAACACCGACCTCATCCGTCACGTTACACACACTCACAGCGTACCCTCCGTCACACACCTCGCGCTCGATCCACCTGAGACACACACACACACAGCAGCAGGGATTGAGAGATGCTTGCATCACACTTATGGCCGTGGTGTTACGCTTTACAGTTGTTTTCAGCTGCTTACACACATTTTCTCTTTTTTTCAAAACTTTACACATACTGTAAATACAAGAATTGCAGTTCATCTGAAAACAAGACAAAATCATGAGATAAGATGAATGTTGTGTGTGTTTTAGTGTGTGTCTGTGTGTCTGTGTGTGTGTCTGTGTGCCTGTCTGTGTGTGTGTGTGTGTGTGTGTGTGTCTGTGTGTGTCTGTGTGTGTGTTTTAGTGTCTGTCTGTCTGTCTGTCTGTGTGTGTGTGTGTGTGTGTGTGTGTGTCTGTGTGTGTCTGTGTGTGTGTGTGTGTGTGTGTGTGTCTGTGTGTGTGTGTGTCTGTGTGTCTGTGTGTGTGTCTGTGTGTGTCTGTGTGTGTGTCTGTGTGTGTGTGTGTGTGTCTGTGTCTGTGTCTGTGTGTGTGTGTCTGTGTGCCTGTCTGTGTGTGTGTTTTAGTGTGTGTGTGTCTGTGTGTGTGTGTGTGTGTGTGTGTGTCTGTGTGCCTGTCTGTGTGTCTGTCTGTGTGTGTGTGTGTGTGTGTGTGTGTGTCTGTGTCTGTGTGTGTGTCTGTGTCTGTGTCTGTGTGTGTGTGTGTGTGTGTGTGTGTGTTGTTGTGTGTGTGTGTCTGTGTGTGTGTGTCTGTGTGTGTGTGTGTGTGTGTGTCTCTCTCTGTGTGTGTGTTTTAGTGTCTGTCTGTCTGTGTGTTTGTGTGTGTGTGTGTGTCTGTGTCTGTCTGTGTGTGTGTGTGTTTGTGTGTGTGTGTCTGTGTCTGTCTGTGTGTCTGTGTGTGTGTGTGTGTGTGTGTGTCTGTGTCTGTCTGTCTGTGTGTTTGTGTGTGTGTGTGTCTGTGTCTGTCTGTGTGTGTGTGTGTTTGTGTGTGTGTGTCTGTGTCTGTCTGTCTGTCTGTGTGTGTGTTGTGTCTGTGTCTGTGTCTGTGTGTGTGTGTGTGTGTGTGTGTGTGTGTCTGTGTGTCTGTGTCTCCACAAACACATCTCAAAAGCAAACACCTTTGCCATAATATTAATTCCTGTTAGATGTGTGTGTGTTACATAGAGAATTGTGAGTTGTGTTTTGCAAAAAGTGTTTTATGAAATTGAAAACTGAGTCAAAGTCTGATAATTAGTGTGTGGTT
>CM041811.1:36457264-36469764 GCA_023376895.1 Aspiorhynchus laticeps
ATTGCTGAGACACATTTCTACAAACCTGATGAAGAAACAAACTCATCTACATCTCGGATGGCCTGAAGCATATTTACAGCAGATTTTAATTTTTGAGTGAACTGTTCCTTTAAGAAGAACCCCTGAGACACACAAACACTGCAGATGTCCTGAAATAATCACACAGAACATGATCCATCAGTCTGAAATAACCTCCAGCAGCCCAACACACACACACATACACACACACACACACACTGAACTAATGATATTTTCTAACCCCAGCACTAAACATAACCCTGACAGAACACTGTTTGCATTTTGACATTTTTAATAAAGCATTGTTTAGTGTGTTAAATTGGTCTCTTGAATTAAGCTGTGTGTGTGTGTGTGTGTGTGTGTGTGTGTGTATGTCTGTGTGTGTGTGTGTGTGTGTGTGTGTGTGTGTGTGTGTGTGTGTGTGTGTGTCTGTGTGTATCAGAACTATTTCAGCCAGAGCAACAAACACACGATCACGAACATCTGTAGCGCTGTGAGATGTCGTCTGATTGGTCGAGGTGTTTTTTGAAGCACCAATCACGGCTCACGGTGTGTTTGTGGGTCGGCAGGGTTCAGAGTAACTGGATCCTCCTGCAAGCATTCCGTGAGCTCTGACCTTTGACCTCCTGGTGTGTTCGACTGATTCCAGACCTGTGGCTCTGACCCGACAGAACCCGCTGAAGCCTGAGTGTGAGTTCCCTTCATAAACATCACGCTACAGCAAGAGCCAGAAATAACAGTAAGAGAGACGATAAACCACAAACTCCATCTAAACATGTTAAAACAGGATTCATTCACTTAAAAACCAGATATAAAGACTTCTCTTCAATAACAGTCTTTTATTCTCCAACGGCAAAATGTTCTTGTTTTGCACGTAAATTCATCGTTTACAGCCAAAACTGTTAAAAATGCTTCTAACCTCTGAACTGAATAGAATTGAATAGAACTGAATAGAATAGAATAGAGTAGAGTATAACCTACTAGAATAGAATAGAAAGAGTAGAATAGATTAGAAAAACAGTATAGAACATAGAAAAGTATAGAATAGAAACTATTGGAATTATATAGAACTTAATAAAATAGAAAAAAATAGAATAATATAGAATAGACTATAGGTGAATAGATAACAGAATAGAATAGAATACTACAGAATAGAATAGATTATAATATTAAAGAAATGTATAGAACAGAATAGAATAGAAGAGTAGATCCTACTAGAATAGAATAGAAAAGAGTAGAATTGATTAGAACAGTAGAGAATAGAATAGAACCTACTGGCATTATATAGAACTGAATAAAATAGAACAAATTATAACAATATAGAATAGACTATAAGTGAATAGATAACAGAATAGAATACTACAGAATAAAACAGAATATAATAGATTATAATATTAAAGAAATGTATAGAACAGAATAGAACAGAACAGAGTAGATCATAGTAGAATAGAATAGAAAAGAGTAGAATAGATTAGAACAACAGTAGAGAACAGAATAGAATAGAACATATTGGCATTATATAGAACTGAATAAAATAGAACAAATTAGAATAATATAGAATAGACTATAAGTGAATAGATAACAGAATAGAATACTACAGAATAAAACAATAGAATAGATTATAATATTAAAGAAATGTATAGAACAGAGTAGATCCTACTAGAATAGAATATAAAAGCGTAGAATAGAACCGATTGGCATTATATAGAACTGAATAAAATAGAACAAATTAGAATAATATAGAATAGACTATAAGTGAATAGATAACAGAATAGAATAGAATACTACAGAATAGAAGAGATTATAATATTAAAGAAATGTATAGAACAGAATAGAATAGAACAGAACAGAGTAGATCATAGTAGAATAGAAAAGAGTATAATAGATTAGAACAACAGTAGAGAACAGAATAGAATAGTATAGAATAGAACCTACTGGCATTATATAGAACTGAATAAAATAGAACAAATTAGAATAATATAGAATAGGCTATAAGTGAATAGATAACAATAGAATAGAATACTACAGAATAAAACAGAATATAATAGATTATAATATTAAAGAAATGTATAGAACAGAATAGAAAAGAACAGAGTAGATCCTACTAGAATAGAATAGAAAAGAGTAGAATAGATTAGAACAACAGTAGAGAACAAAATAGAATAGAACTGATTAGCATAATATAGATTCAAATAAAATAGAACAAATTAGAACAATATAGAATAGACTATAAGCGAATTGATAATAGTATAGAATAGAATAGTACAGAATAATAAAGGAATAGAATAGATTGTAATATTAAAGAAATGTATAGAACAGAATCCAATAGAACAGAATAGAATATAACAGAGTAGAGCCTACTAGAATACAATAGAAAAGAGCAGAATAGATTAGAACAACAGTATAGAACAGAATAGAACCATTAGCATAACATAGAATAGAATAAAATAGAAAAATTAGAATAATATAGAATAGACTATACGTGAATAAATATTATAGAATAAAACAGAACAGAATAAAATAGAATAGAATAGAACAGAATAGAATAGTACAGAATAAAACAGAATAGAACAGAACAGAATAAAATAGAATAGAACAGAACAGAATAGTACAGAATAAAACAGAATAGAATAAATTATAATATTACAGAAAAGAATAGAATAATATAGAATAGACTATAAGCAAATAGATAATAGAATAGAATAGAACAAACAGAATAGAATAGAATAGTACAGAATAAAACAGAATAGAATAAATTATATTACAGAATAGAATAGAATAATATAGAATAGACTATAAGCAAATAGATAATAGAATAGAATAGAACAAACAGAATAGAATAGAATAGTACAGAATAAAACAGAATAGAATAAATTATAATATTACAGAATAGAATAGAATAATATAGAATAGACTATAAGCAAATAGATAATAGAATAGAATAGAACAAACAGAATAGAATAGAATAGTACAGAATAAAACAGAATAGAATAAATTATAATATTACAGAATAGAATAGAATAATATAGAATAGACTATAAGCAAATAGATAATAGAACAGAACAGAACAGAATAGAATAGCATAGCATAGAATAGAATAGAATAGAATAGAATAGAATAGAATAGAATAGAATAGAACAGAATATATCTGAGTCAGTCACTGAAGTTGATGGCCTTGACAGAAATAACGGTTTTGTTCGGTCAGCTTGAGGGAAAAAACGAAAGAAGAGTTCTGGTGAGAACTCTTGAGCTGAGGCGTGTGAGAGAGACCTCTGATGATTGGCTGAGAGATGAACTGTTGGCGAGAGCTGATTGGCTGGTCATGTGAGCGGGGCAGAAGGCCAGATCCCCAAAAAGCATTAAACCTAGACCAAAATCAGCTAAACAAACACACACACAGATCTGACTCTGCTTCTTCATTACTCAATTCAGTCCACAGAAACATTCTCATGTTTAAACAGACTCACACAAACACAGAAAACAGGAAAAGGAAGCAGAGAAAAGTCTGACTGCATCTGACCTCTGGATCAGCAGCACATGACACACATTAAACATTCAACACACTCGTTTCAGGGACACAGGATCAAAACAGCAGCAGAGACGGATTATGGGACGCAATCAGGTGTGTTTGCTATAGGAGAGGTCAGAGGTCAGCGATCGGCCTTTAGGCCCGTGTGACTGTGCAATGTGTGTCTGCTCATCTTATCAAAGCTGCTTCAGCACAATCCCATAAGAACATCAGCACAAACTATTACAACAAATCCTGCCGAAACATCTGGACCATGACCCATGAAACTAGTACAATCTATATATTGAATATGATAAATCACGTTCAAAGTCTTTCCTTCTTGTGACTGGTGGCCCAGAAAGACGATATTAAATACCAGATACAGTTTATTGTGTCACCAAAATACCATAATATCCAGAAAAAAAAAGATGTGGGACTTTTAAATATAATAAAGGCTGACTCTTACTTTGAAAAGTCTATGCTTTAATACTTCCAGCTGTTCATTCAAACAGATGAGGGAGATAAAATATGCATCTTACAACATATTACACTATAAACTCCATGGATTCATGCGTGGTATTCCCTGATTGAGAACTGCAGTCTGTAGATTACTCAACAGTTTGACTTTGAGCGTGCAGTGCTTATGTTTATTTCACGAAATCATCGCCTTTGAAGTTTGATCACATTAGCATGTATTGCAATCCTTTTTTTCCATCCCCGAATTTAAGACCTCTCAAAATGATAATTAGAACTTTTGGTAAACCATTTAAGATCTGTAATACGTTTTATGGCCTTAAATTTGATCAAACGGAATTGAAGACTGAAGTATAAATGCTCCTCAGACCGCAGAAAGGGGTGTGGCCTAACACATGTGGGTGTGACATAACATATATGGGTGTGACCTAACATGTGGGGGTGTGGTCTGAGATGGGGGTGTGGTCTATCATGTGAGGGCATGATCTAACGTGTTATGTGGTTTAACATGTAGGGGTGTGGCCTAGCAAACAGGTGAAGTCTATCATGTGTGGGTGTGGTTTTTACATATTGGGGCACGGTCTGTTAGGTGGGGGTATGATCAAACAAATGTGGGGTGTGTTCTAAGATGTGGGTGTGGTCTATAATGTGAGGGCATGGTCTAACATGTGGGTGTGGTCTAGCGTGTGTGGGTGTGGCCTAACAAACGAGTGTGGTCTATCATGTGTGGGTGTGGTATGTAATTTGGGTGTGGTCTAGTGTATGTGGGTGTGGCCTAACAAACAGGTGTGGTCTATCATGTGAGGGCGTGATCTAACATGTGGTATGTGGATTAACGTAGGGGTTTGGCCTAACAAATGTGGGGTGTGTTCTAAGATGTGGGTGTGGTCTATAATGTGAGGGCATGGTTTAACATGTGGGGTGTGGTCTAGCGTGTGGGGGTGTGGCCTAACAAACAGGTGTGGTCTATCATGTGAGGGCGTGATCTAACATGTGGTATGTGGATTAACGTAGGGGTTTGCCCTAACAAATGTTGGGTGTGTTCTAAGATGTGGGTGTGGTCTATAATGTGAGGGAATGGTCTAACACGTGGGGTGTGGTCTAGTGTGTGGGCGTGTGGCCTAACAAACGAGTGTGGTCTATCATGTGGGGGCGTGATCTAACATGTGGTATGTGGATTAACGTAGGGGTTTGGCCTAACAAATGTGGGGTGTGTTCTAAAATGTGGGTGTGGTCTATAATTTGAGGGCATGGTCTAACACGTGGGTGTGGTCTAGCGTGTGGGGGTGTGGCCTAACAAACGAGTGTGGTCTATCATATGGGGGTGTGGTATGTCATGTGGGTGTGGTCTAGTGTGTGTGGGTGTGGTCTAACAAACGGGTGTAGTCTATCATGTGGGGGTACGGTATATAATGTGGGTGTGGTCTCGTATATGTGGGTGTGGCAAAAAACACGGGTGTGGTCTATCATGTGGGGATGTGGTATGTCATGTGGGTGTGTTTTAGTGTATGTAGGTGTGGCCTAACAAACGGGTGTGGTCTATCATGTGGGGTATGGTATATAATGTGGGTGTGGTCTCATATGTGGCAAAAAACACGGGTGTGGTCTGTCATGTGGGGGTGTGGTATTTAATGTGGGTGTGGTCTAGTGTATGTGGGTGTGGCCTAACAAACGGGTGTGGTCTGACATGTGGGGGCGTGGTCTGTTGTGGGGGTGTGGTTTAGTGTATGTAGGTGTTGCCTAACAAATGGGTGTGGTCTGTCATGTGGGGGTGTGGTCTTGTGTGGGTATGGCCAAACCTGTGGCATTGACGATGCGATTGGCTCGGATGGTTCCGTGTGGCGTCTGGACGTCCCATCTGCCGTCGGCGGTCGGTGTGAGGCCTGTGACCGGAGCGGGATTATAGATCTGAGCACCGTACATTCGCGCTCCCGCCGCCAGAGCCATCGTCAGAGAATACGGGTCGATGTGACCGTCACCCGGATTATAGATACCCGCCAACACCTGACACACAGAGACAAGCAGCTTCAGCATCCACACACAGATGTTCTGCTGTACTCACCGAATTCAACAGATGTATTTTTAGAATATAAATCATTTTTTATCATATGAAACATGCTGCTACTTATAATCCAAAGTAGTTTATGTATTGCAATTAACATCAGTGCAAACATTTGGATTTGTGCCAAATGAGGGATAAAAAGATGCTTTAAATAAATTTAGGCTTTGCCTTTATAGTAAATGTTGTTTACAATGAATGCCACTATAATTTATGTTTGTTTTATGCTCATATGTGACCCTGCAGCACAAAAGCAGTCATAAGTAACACAGGTATATTTGTAGAAATAGCCAACAATACATTGTATGGGTCAAAATTATCCATTTTTCTTTTAAGCCAAAAATCATTAGGATATTAAGATCATGTTCCATGAAGATATTTAGTAAATTTCCTACCATAAACTTAATTTTTGATTAGTAATATGCATTGCCAAGAACTTCATTTGAACAACTTTAAAGGTGATTTTCTCAATATTTAGATTTTTTTGCACCCTCAGATTCCAGATTTACAAATATTGTCCTATAATAACAAACCATACATCAATGGAAAGCTATTTATTCATCTTTCAGATGATGTATAAATCTCAATTTAAAAAAATTGACCCTTATGACTGGTTTTGTGCTCCAGGGTCACAATTTCATTCCAGTTCTGTTCTGTAAGCAAATGTAAAGGATTTGTTGTGGAGTGCCAGAAACTAAAATACATGTTTATAGTGTTTAAAGTGTACATCCATTTTAGATACTAACACTTTTTACTGATGCTTACCAACAAGAAAAAATGGATAAAAGAGAAAAAAGACAATAAATCAACATTAAAATACATTGTGCCTCATTCATGAAACATTAGTAAATATAGGAGTAAACTCCGAGTAATTTGCGCGTAAAACAGACCTTCCCGAAAACTCTCCTCCGGATTCACAAATGCTTCGTAAACATCCGATTTGATAGTTAAACATGCGTATGTTAATGAATTCCAATCATTCCTAAATAGGGCGCTCCTGCACGCTCATACACAATTAGCATAATCCCCGCCTATGACTACAGCTATGCAAATTTCGTGTCCAGGAACGCAGTGGAATATTCGGGTCTACTTTCTCAAGTTTGGCTCCAGTATATTGCATAAATGCAGAAAAAGACTAATAGGCCATATGGCTATAGGCCATATCCACCAAAGCGTTTTTAGCCACCTGAAAAATGACAGGTGCTCTTTTGAAGACGGCCAGCTGGTGGTGCTAGAAAACGCTTTGGTGGCACAGCGTTTTTCCCATAGACTGTAAAAAAAAAAGTTTTTTTCCAGCTGTCGATTTGGTTGCTATGAAGTGGAATATCCACGGTAGTAACATATTACTAGCATCTCATTTTGAAGAATATTACTGAATATAAAAATGCAGTAACCAGTAATATTAACTTCTCTATTGTTGTTCAGTTGTTGTACAAGCAGGATGATTGGTCGGTGTGGTATTTGTCCCGCCCCCATCCGCCATTGATTGGACGGCTGGGTAAAAAGTGACAGTGACAAGCGCTGCGGCTGTGTTCTACCCAAAGCTAAACAGTTTATCAACTCTCAGCTACAAAAAAATAAAATAAATAAATAGAGCAAACGACCTTGTAAAATATTATAACGGCAGTACATCAAAAACCAGAGTCATCAGTTTGCCAAAAAGAACACAGAACGTTTTACGCACCATTTACACCTGGTAGGGAGCAGGTGTACATTTATTTCGTACCAACTAACATTTTGAAGATACGAACATTTTCATGAATCCGAAAATTTACGTTAGAACAGCTTTACGAACGATTTACACAAAAATTCTTTCTGCTCGTGTTTCATGAATGAGGCCCATTATGTGTACCTTGTCCATGTTGAGCAGAGGGAAGAGCTGCTGGATCTTCTCGGGGCCGATGAGGGACTGTGGCGTCGGGTGCCAATGTGTTCTGGTCATCTGATATTTGAGCTCGTCGACTCGGACCGGAGTGGACGCCAGTCTGATGCTGCCGGGCTGATGGAAGCCCACGGCCTGCGACACAATCACACAATCAATACAGCAGTTCATTACCGACACGATCACACAATCAATACAGCACGATCACACGATCAATACAGCGGTTCATTACTGACACGATCACACGATCAATACAGCGGTTCATTACTGAAACGATCACACGATCAATACAGCGGTTCATTACTGACACGATCACACGATCAATACAGCGGTTCATTACTGACACGATCACACGATCAATACAGCGGTTCATTACTGACACGATCACACGATCAATACAGCGGTTCATTACTGACATGATCACACGATCAATACAGCGGTTCATTACTGACACAATCACACAATCAATACAGCACGATCACACGATCAATACAGCGGTTCATTACTGACACGATCACACGATCAATACAGCGGTTCATTACTGACACGATCACACGATCAATACAGCGGTTCATTACTGACACGATCACACGATCAATACAGCGGTTCATTACTGACACGATCACACGATCAATACAGCGGTTCATTACCGACACGATCACACGATCAATACAGCGGTTCTTTACTGATCGTTCATTACTGACACGATCACACAATCAATACAGCGGTTCATTACTGATCGTTCATTACTGACACGATCACACAATCAATACAGCGGTTCATTACTGACACGATCACACAATCAATACAGCGGTTCATTACTGACACGATCACACAATCAATACAGCGGTTCATTACCGACACGATCACACGATCAATACAGCGGTTCATTACCGACACGATCACACGATCAATACAGCGGTTTATTACCAACACGATCACACGATCAATACAGCGGTTCATTACCGACACGATCACCTAATCAATACAGCGGTTCATTACCGACACGATCACACAATCAATACAGCGGTTCATTACCGACACGATCACACGATCAATACAGCGGTTCATTACCGACACGATCACACGATCAATACAGCGGTTCATTACCGACACGATCACACGATCAATACAGCGGTTCATTACCGACACGATCACACGATCAATACAGCGGTTCATTACCGACACGATCACACGATCAATACAGCGGTTCATTACCGACACGATCACACGATCAATACAGCGGTTCATTACCGACACGATCACACAATCAATACAGCGGTTCATTACCGACACGATCACACGATCAATACAGCGGTTCATTACCGACACGATCACACGATCAATACAGCGGTTCATTACCGACACGATCACACGATCAATACAGCGGTTCATTACCGACACGATCACACGATCAATACAGCGGTTCATTACTGACACGATCACACGATCAATACAGCGGTTCATTACTGACACGATCACACGATCAATACAGCGGTTCATTACCGACACGATCAATACAGCGGTTCATTACTGACACGATCACACGATCAATACAGCGGTTCATTACCGACACGATCAATACAGCGGTTCATTACCGACACGATCACACGATCAATACAGCGGTTCATTACCGACACGATCAATACAGCAGTTCATTACCGACACGATCACACGATCAATACAGCGGTTCATTACTGACACGATCACACAATCAATACAGCGGTTCATTACCGACACGATCACACAATCAATACAGCGGTTCATTACCGACACGATCAATACAGCGGTTCATTACCGACACGATCACACGATCAATACAGCGGTTCATTACCGACACGATCACACGATCAATACAGCGGTTTATTACTGACACGATCAATACAGCGGTTCATTACCGACACGATCACACGATCAATACAGCGGTTCATTACCGACACGATCACACGATCAATACAGCGGTTCATTACCGACACGATCAATACAGCGGTTCATTACCGACACGATCACACGATCAATACAGCGGTTCATTACCGACACGATCACACGATCAATACAGCGGTTCATTACTGACACGATCACACGATCAATACAGCGGTTCATTACCGACACGATCACACAATCAATACAGCGGTTCATTACCCAATACAGCGGTTCATTACCGACACGATCACACGATCAATACAGCGGTTCATTACCGACACGATCACACGATCAATACAGCGGTTCATTACCGACACGATCACACAATCAATACAGCGGTTCATTACCGACACGATCAATACAGCGGTTCATTACCGACACGATCACACGATCAATACAGCGGTTCATTACCGACACGATCACACGATCAATACAGCGGTTCATTACTGACACGATCAATACAGCGGTTCATTACCGACACGATCACACGATCAATACAGCGGTTCATTACTGACACGATCACACGATCAATACAGCGGTTCATTACTGACACGATCACACGATCAATACAGCGGTTCATTACTGATCGTTCATTACCGCCACGATCACACGATCAATACAGCGGTTCATTACCAACACGATCACACGATCAATACAGCGGTTCATCACCGACACGATCACACGATCAATACAGCGGTTCATTACCGACACGATCACACGATCAATACAGCGGTTCATCACCGACACGATCACACGATCAATACAGCGGTTCATTACTGACACGATCACACGATCAATACAGCGGTTCATTACCGACACGATCACACGATCAATACAGCGGTTCATTACCGACACGATCACACAATCAATACAGCGGTTCATTACCGACACGATCACACGATCAATACAGCGGTTCATTACTGACACGATCACACAATCAATACAGCGGTTCATTACCGACACGCTCACACAATCAATACAGCGGTTCATTACCGACACGATCACACGATCAATACAGCGGTTCATTACCGACACGATCACACGATCAATACAGCGGTTCATTACTGACACGATCACACAATCAATACAGCGGTTCATTACCGACACGATCACACGATCAATACAGCGAAATCCTGAGCAACTCACCTGCAATGAATCTCTCTAGCTCTAGTAAACATGTTAACTGTTGTGTCTCACCTGTCCCGTCTCGGCCTCGAGCTGCTCGAAGAGTTTAATGCTGTAATAATGAATCTTCTTCAGATTAATGCCTGGATGATAGTATGTGGTGAGTCCTGCCTGTGGATGAAAACAGCGTCAGCATCACGTCGTTCAGACTCCAGTACAGCAGAAAAGCACATGTACACAGTAACATAACCTCTGTCATACACCGTCAACCACCTCAGACAATCATTTTAAGTCAAATTTCAGCCTGTTTAACCTGAAATACTCCAGTGAGACTTCAAAACAAGCCATTTTCACTGTCAGCGGTCATGCTTTTTACATTTACATTCATGCATTTGGCAGATGCTTTTATCTGAAGTGACTTAACATTGCATTCAAGCTACACAATTTATCAGTTCATGCATTCACTGAGAGTCAAACCCATGACTTTGGCGTTGCAAGCACAATGATCTACTCACTAAGCTACAGGAAGGTTTTTAATTTCTTACAGCAGAAAACCATGGACAGAACTGGTTAATCTCATACTGGTTAATTACTAACAGTGGCTTAAAGGTTTGGTCAGACGAGTATCTGGACAGTTTGAGAGGAGCATACGGAGTATAGAAATCAAACACTTAATATGAGTTTGTTTACTCTAGAATGCACAGAAATCTTCAGGCTGATCTGGTTCTAGATATACAGTTCTAATCTGATTTCAACAACATTTTTGAAACCACGTTCGATTGCTGACTTGCCAGAAAATACTTTTATTTGTACAATTTTGCTCAGAAGACCTCAGATGATGCTCACCCTCAGACAACATATAGAACTACCAAATTTTGCTATAAGCTTGATCGCAACATATAATAATTGCTGTTAATAGTGTTCACCGTCTGTTTGATTGCGTCATTAACTGATTTTTACTGTACATTTCTGCCATATGTGCATCAACTCGACACTGATAAGCTATTAGTAAATATGAAGAGTTCATTTGCATTCAATTTTATGTAATAAAATTTTTTTTTTTTCATTGTGCATTCCAATTAATCTCAAACTGCAGTTGTTGTTTTTTTTTAACTAGGTTAAAAAATAACTAAAAAAACAGCTACTAACACAATACACTGCAAAAAATGCTTTTCTTACTTAGATTTTTTTGCTTGTTTTCAGCCAAAATATCTAAAAAATCTAAAATCAAGAAGGATTTTCTAGACAAGTAAAAATTATTGTCTCATTTTCAGAACAAACAAGTCAACATTAAGTGAGTTTTTGCTTGAAACAAGTAAAATAATCTGCCAATCGGTAAGAAAAATAATGTTATTTCAAACAGAAAACAATAATATTTTGCTTGTTTCGAGCAAAAACTCACTTAATTTTGACTTGTTTTATCTGAAAATGAGACAATAATTTTTACTTGTCTAGAAAATCCTTCTTGATTTTAGATTTTTTTGATATTTTGGCTGAAAACAAGACAAAAA
>CM041811.1:36477264-36482264 GCA_023376895.1 Aspiorhynchus laticeps
TATCTTCCTTTGTGTTCAGAACAAACACATTCAGACAGGTTTGGATCTACTTGAGGATGAGTAAATGGGTGCACTGTCTCTTTAAGACTTCTCTCTATTCCTTAATAAAAGTGTCTCAGCAGCTTTATGAAGAGGTTTTAAGAGAAAACTCTTATTTAAAAACTTTCATTGCTATTAAAGAGAACTCTTAGTGTTTTGTGAATACAGGCCCTGGATTTTAATAATGTTCTCCAGATGTTAGCACAAGAATGTTATTTATACATTAATCAAGGATTGATTTTTCTTATAGAAAATGTTTTATTTGGACGTTTTTTAAATGTTGCTACTTGTTTCAGAACGCTCAGGGATCGTCCAAAAGTAACGTTTCCATAATATTTATAAAATTATGTTCCTTTAACATTCGTATAACCATGAAGAAAGATTTTTAAAACTTTTGGAAAACTATAACTTAATGAGGACATTTGCGTAATGTTTCTATAAAATATTTTGCTTGCTGGGATATAGAGATTTATGGTTATGCAATGCTACTTTTGTAATGATACCATCCAGTTAATTACATTTATTTGTTGATTAATGATTACATTTTGTATTACAAGGTTTCTTGAGGGTTATGAGGCATTATATAATTAAATATGCTCTAATTTGCACACATTTCCAGAACAGAAATCTAAACACTGATGATTCATAATTCATGTTTGATTTTGTTGACATATTACAGTTAAAGGTTTTTCCTGATTTCTCAAAACAAACACATTTTCACCATGTTTTTGGGAGTAAAATATTGTATAAATCAGTGTGAATGAAACCCTCAAATTAACGAGAGGAATAAAACTGTAAAGTTTGGTGTGTGTGAGAGAGAAAAAACTCTTTAAAGATATGGATTGGGATTGAAATCTATATGCACAAATATATAAAGTGCAATAAAATAAATAAATGTGTGTGAATGTGTATTTTGCATGCACTCAGTTATGGAAGCAAAATAGATTTAAAACTGACCAGTGCATGAAAAAGCAATAATGCCTTGCATTAACTTTTAACTTTATTTTCTATATACGTGTCTCTGCAGCACAAAAGCAGTCATAAGTAACACAGGTATATTATATATACATTGTATGGGTCAAAATTATCAATTTTTCTGATATGCCAAAAATCATTAGGATATTAAGATCATGTTCCATGAAGATATTTAGTCAATTTCCTACCATAAACTTAATTTTTGATTATTAATATGCATGCTAAGACTTAATTTGAACAACTTTAAAGGTGATTTTCTCAATGTTTTGATTTTTTTGCACCCTCAGATTCCAGATTTTCAAATATTGTCCAAACCATACATCAATGCAAAGCTATTTATTCATCTTTCAGATGATGCATAAATCTCAATTTCATAAAATTGACCCTCACGACTGGTTTTGTGCTCCAGGTCACATGTTCTCATTTGTGCGTGAATGCTTTAAAACGGTTATATTCTTGGTTGTTCCTCGTAAACGTCTCCTGGAGTGTTTCTTCAGCTCTCTAGTTGTATTCAGAGCAGGTTGTTCTGTAAGAAGCATGTGTTTGTCTCCGTCAGTGCGACAGCTGCACAGAGAGTTCCTGCGAGCCGGGTCTAACGTCATGCAGACCTTCACTTTCTACGCCAGCGACGACAAACTGGAGAACAGAGGGAACAAACTGACCTTCACCGTGAGTCTCTCGCATCCACAGCCGATCATCACGATTCAGAGATGAAACTCAAACACTGATGGAGATGTTTGCTGACCAGTGTTTGACAACTAATTTTCAGGGGAAGTTGCTAATAGGGATGGCTGACGTTTCGACACGGTGTCGAGATCCCGAAGCGCAGATGTTTCGAAACACTGCTCCGAAGCGCGATTCGAAACACTCGTGTCACGTGACTAAGACGATTCGAAACACTCGTGTCACGTGACGAAGACGATTCGAAACACTCGTGTCACGTGACTAAGACGATTCGAAACACTCGTGTCACGTGACTAAGACGATTCGAAACACTCGTGTCACGTGACTAAGACGATTCGAAACACTCGTGTCACGTGACTAAGACGATTCGAAACACTCGTGTCACGTGACTAAGGCGATTCGAAACACTCGTGTCACGTGACTAAGGCGATTCGAAACACTCGTGTCACGTGACTAAGACGATTCAAAAACACTCGTGTCACGTGACTAAGGCGATTCGAAACACTCGTGTCACGTGACTAAGACGATTCGAAACACTCGTGTCACGTGACTAAGACGATTCGAAACACTCGTGTCACGTGACTAAGACGATTCGAAACACTCGTGTCACGTGACTAAGACGATTCGAAACACTCGTGTCACGTGACTAAGACGATTCGAAACACTCGTGTCACGTGACTAAGGCGATTCGAAACACTCGTGTCACGTGACTAAGACGATTCGAAACACTCGTGTCACGTGACTAAGGCGATTCGAAACACTCGTGTCACGTGACTAAGGCGATTCGAAACACTCGTGTCACGTGACTAAGACGATTCAAAAACACTCGTGTCACGTGACTAAGACGATTCGAAACACTCGTGTCACGTGACTAAGGCGATTCGAAACACTCGTGTCACGTGACTAAGACGATTCGAAACACTCGTGTCACGTGACTAAGACGATTCGAAACACTCGTGTCACGTGACTAAGACGATTCGAAACACTCGTGTCACGTGACTAAGACGATTCGAAACACTCGTGTCACGTGACTAAGACGATTCGAAACACTCGTGTCACGTGACTAAGACGATTCGAAACACTCGTGTCACGTGACTAAGACGATTCGAAACACTGCTCCGAAGCGCGATTCAAAACACTCGTGTCACGTGACTAAGGCGATTCGAAACACTCGTGTCACGTGACTAAGACGATTCGAAACACTCGTGTCACGTGACTAAGGCGATTCGAAACACTCGTGTCACGTGACTAAGACGATTCGAAACACTCGTGTCACGTGACTAAGACGATTCGAAACACTCGTGTCACGTGACTAAGACGATTCGAAACACTCGTGTCACGTGACTAAGGCGATTCGAAACACTCGTGTCACGTGACTAAGGCGATTCGAAACACTCGTGTCACGTGACTAAGACGATTCGAAACACTCGTGTCACGTGACTAAGACGATTCGAAACACTCGTGTCACGTGACTAAGACGATTCGAAACACTCGTGTCACGTGACTAAGGCGATTCGAAACACTCGTGTCACGTGACTAAGACGATTCGAAACACTCGTGTCACGTGACTAAGACGATTCAAAAACACTCGTGTCACGTGACTAAGACGATTCAAAAACACTCGTGTCACGTGACTAAGACGATTCGAAACACTCGTGTCACGTGACTAAGACGATTCGAAACACTCGTGTCACGTGACTAAGACGATTCAAAAACACTCGTGTCACGTGACTAAGACGATTCGAAACACTCGTGTCACGTGACTAAGACGATTCGAAACACTCGTCACGTGACTAAGACGATTCGAAACACTCGTGTCACGTGACTAAGACGATTCAAAAACACTCGTGTCACGTGACTAAGACGATTCGAAGCATCGGGGCGTGTCACAAATGTTTGGAGGCGTGGCATACCTGCCCATTCTTTGTTTGATTGACAGGGTCGGGAACCAATCACACAATTGCACATCTGTCTCAACCTAACTCCCACAAAGTATAAGTCAAGTCACTTTTAACAATACAGATTGTGTCAAAGCACTTAACAGTATCAAATTGGAGGATAGAGTCAGTAATGTATAATAATAAGATTAAACACTCAATTTTCAGTTTAAGGGCATTATTGAATTCGGAGATGTCATTGTCTAGCTCAGTATAGTTTAACTAGTATCTCTGAAATCCAATTGACGATAATCGCTAGAAATTAAGAGGAGTTAACGCATCTTTTTGTGATATATAATTTAGATTAAAAATTTGACTTTTTATTGTTTCCCAGCATGCACCAGACGTCTATGTAACGCCAGGTTGACGTCGGACAGACGTTGCATTTTGGTTGAAAATGAAAATCGTGTTGACGTCAATATTTGACGTTGACTTAACGTTGGATTTTGGTTACACAACCTTAAAACAGCAAAATCTCAACGTCAGCTGACGTCGGTATTGGACATCAATTTAATATTGACGTTGGATTTACGTTGAATTCACCCGACGTCGCAACCAAAATTTAACCAAATATCAACGTCTTATGACAACGTCTTGTGTGCCTGCTGGGTTAAATCACTTAGTTGCTAAACGTTGCCAAATAAATATAAGAAATTGCTAAATTTGTTGCTAGATGCTTTTGGAAGAAAAATGGCTAGGGTAGTGTGAAAAGTTGCTAAATTTAGCTACAAAGTTGCTAAGTTGGCAACACTGTTGCTGACCGTCCGCAGGGTCAGCAGATCAACGAGGCCGCCTGCGATCTGGCCAGAGAAGCAGCCAATGAGGGCGATGCTCTGGTGGCGGGCGGAGTCTCGCAGACGCCCTCCTACCTCAGCTGCAAGAGCGAAGACGACGTCAAGAAGATCTTCAAGAAGCAGCTCGACGTCTTCATCAAGAAGAACGTGGACTTTCTGATCGCCGAGGTGAGCTCAGGACTGGTGCTTCACGATACCATAGAAGAACCAGTGGTTCCATAAAGAAGCTTTAACATCTCAGTTTCACAACAGCTTCTTTGTGGCGAAAGAAGGCTCTTCAGATTATAAAAAGATGGTTCTTTGTGGAACCAAAAATGCTTCTTCTATGGCATCGCTTGACATCTTCAGGCAGTAGCTCAGAACTCACACATTTAGGAGAAAACCTTTAAAATAAAAGTCCTAAATGACTATTTCACAAAGTGTTTTAGCTCTAAAACTAGCTTCTAAATCTGTGAAAGGTTATGAGTAATGAAGACGAGTCACTAAGCCACGAATTATCCTAAAATGAGCTTTTATAAAAACATCATCTTTGGGTTTAAAGGTTATCACAACTTTAAATGTTCCTTTGATT
>CM041811.1:36487264-36492264 GCA_023376895.1 Aspiorhynchus laticeps
TTTACAAACGCTGATGTCATGAATAGCATAGTTTACTTCAGCAGGACCAGAAGATCTTTAGAAACCTAATCAAAGTTTAATCTCTCTTAAAGATGATCTGCTCTTTCTGAGCCGGAGCTTCATTCCAGATGTTCAGAACACTCCAGTCTGATTCCTGATGCTCAATAAAACTCATCATGATCTCAATCGCTCTCTTTGTCCTGGAGTTATTTCACACATGAATGATTCTCATAACCGAGAATCATTCATGAGCTAGAACGAGGTTTATTGATAAGTATGTTTATGGTTTATACACACAAGGACAGAAGAAGCTTTCAGTGCACAAAAAAACAGCAGCAGTACAGTAAATATAAAGTGAATCAGCTATTGGTGTACACACACACACACACCACACACACACACACGCACACTCACACACACACACTCACACTCACACACTACACACTCCACACACACACACACGCACCACCACACACAACACACACACACACCACACTCACTCACACACACATACACACACACAGCACACACACACACACACACACCACTCACTCACACACACACACACACACATCACACACACACTCATGCACACTCACACTATCCACACACAGCACACTCACACACACACACACACTCACACACACACACACACACTCACTGCACACACACACACACACTCACACACTACATCACACACTCACACACACACACTCATGACACACACACACACACATCACACACTACACTCACACACTCATGCACACTCACACACACACACACTCACTCACACACACTCTTACACACACACACACATCACTCATGCACACCTCTCACATCACACACACTCATGCACACTCTCACCACACACACACACACTCACTCACAGCACTCACACTTACTCATACTCCTCTACACACACTCACATCACACACACTCACCTACTCACACACACAACACACACATCTCACTCACGCACTCACACTTACCACACACTTCATCACACTCTCTCACACACTTACACACACACACACACACTCCTCACACACACTCTTACTCTCTTACACACACTACACACACACACATCACATACTGAACACTTACAACATTTCAGGACACACACTTAACTCAGCAACAACTTTAACTCCAAACTACACTCTCACACAACATCACTTACAACACACACACACACTTACTAGCATCAAACTTACTACACACGCACTCACAGTGACACACATAACTAAACACCAAACTAAACATGAGCATTAAAGGAACACTTAAATAAACATGTGTTCAGAACACTATAACCTAAGCATCAAGATGAATTATTTAAATGTCTTCAGAAAACTAACTCTTGATGTTTTATTAAATTCAATACCTGTTTATTACATTTATGGAAACGTTTGCTCATAACGTTGAGAGAACATTGCCAGAACATTAGCTAAAGTTCTCAGAACGTTCTCTGTTAGCTGGGTTCACATCATGAATATGAACGTGTAGCTCATAACTCATCAACAGAGCATTAAAGGGATAGGTCACTTTGAAATTAAAATGTGGTATCTATCAGCTTACCCCAAGGGCATCCAAGATGTAGGTGTCTTTTTTTCTTCAGTAGATCCAATTTTGATGTTTTTAGGTCAAACCGTTCTAGTCTGTCAGTCATATAATGGCAGGTATAGGTCACTGTCTCTATAAGAGGGAAAAAGAACATGCACAGAGAAATCCAAATGAAACAATTCCCCATCGTAACTACACATTGATGGCCTAAGACACGAAACGAGTGGTTTGTGTGAGAAAACGAACAGTATTTATATCGTTTTTTACCTCTTGTACACAACCATGTCCAAGTGATCTGAGTGCACACACACATCCGGTGTGTGACGTGTGTGTGCGCGCGCTCTGGCTCACGCTGCATTCACACGGGGCGTCAACGCTTGACGGAGGGCGTGTCTGAAGCGTGGTGCTGACGCAACTTTTCAAGCGCCAACGGAGGCGTCAGCCAATCAGATCGCCTCATGCAAATACCCAATCCCGTTCATGCAACACCAGAGAAGTATGTGATTGGTTGTTGTAACTATGACGGCGCGTCAGCACCACGCTTCAGACACGCCCTCCGTCAAGCGTTGACGCCCCGTGTGAATGCAGCGTGAGCCAGAGCGCGCGCACACACACACGCACACACACACACACACACACACGTCACACACCGGATGCGTGCGCACACACACACACGTCACACACCGGATGTGTGTGTGCACTCAGATCACTTGGACATGGTTGTGTACAAGAGGTAAAAAACGATATAAATACTGTTCGTTTTCTCACACAAACCGCTCGTTTCGTGTCTTAGGCCATCAATGTGTAGTTACGATGGGGAATTGTTTAATTTGGATTTCTCTGTGCATGTTCTTTTTCCCTCTTATAGAGACAGTGACCTATACCTGCCATTATATGACTGACAGACTAGAACGGTTTGACCTAAAAACATCAAAATTGGATCTACTGAAGAAAAAAAGACACCTACATCTTGGATGCCCTTGGGGTAAGCTGATAGATACCACATTTTAATTTCAAAGTGACCTATCCCTTTAATAACATTTAAAAATAGCACCAAGCAGCAGAGCTGGGCAATAACTCATTACATGGAATATGGATTACATAATCAGATAAAAAAAAAGTACTTTAATAAAATTTAATTACATTTTAAAATACTTGTAATCAGATTACAGTTACTTTTTATGGATTACATGTTTACACAATAGGAATAAATTATTCATAATTTATTGATTCTCCCTAATTTTCCTCTTTAATATATCCCACCGCTTATAAACACTCAGTTTTGTGGATATTCACACACAGATCAGACATTATTCTGCTGATTTACAAACATCATTTCAGGTTTAAGACATGTTTCAATATTGCATCGATTTCTGATAAACACATTAATTTTTATTTGAATTATCACTCACTTATTTTACCATGTATTACTCTGGAAGGCGTTTGTCTTCAACATATTAAAATGCACAAATTCACCAACTTTTTATCATCTTTCACCTAATATCCTTTATTTTTATTTTAAGTCCCCTGAATATTTTAATAATAAAGTATCTCATTTGCATGTTTATTGTTTCTCTGATGTTGGTTATGGTCACATGCAGGTCAACAAATAAAATATTTCAATAAGTGTTTCATTTTGATTCAATTTAAACATTTTTATGATTTAATTAATTATTAGCTTTTCATTAAAATCATAACCCCCCTTCACAAAAAAAAACAAAAACGACGTAATATGTTTAATTATAACAACAAACTGAATATATGTTCTTACTCTTTGTATTTTTATATCAATATGGTAAGATTATTCTATTTAAATCAATGTGTAATGTAATGTTTTTTGTCACGATATTAATTATTCATGAGTGTGAAGGGTCACGTGACGGGACAGCGCTTTAGGCCACGCCCACACCGGGGACGCTTTGTGTCGCTGGAAGCTGCGTCCTTGTTATTTCTGACTTATAACAAAAAACAGAACAATGCCTAAAAGCTGACAGTAAACACGCTAACTCACACACTCTCTCTCTCTCTCTCTCTCTCACACACACAATCTTTTATTAATGGGAGGAGCTCGTTCAGGTAATTAACAAGAGGTGTATACACACAGCAGCTCTCTCTCTGTTCCTTGAGTTTTCCAGCATCCTCCTCCTCTTCTCCTCTATATGTAAGTGTGACATATATAATATACATACACTGTATATGGACCTGACTCTATATAACTAAATGAAAACAAGTAGATAGAATAGAGAAGACTAAAGTTAGAGGCCTTTTTACAAAAAAAGAAAACAAGCAATTATAAAACGAATAGAGAGGGTCAAGTAAACAAATAGATCAAATTAGAATAGTATGTGTCCACAATAGGGACCATCTATACATATCTATGGCCACGACGACGTCATCACGCAGCGAGCGTGTCCCACGTGCAGATGTTTACGTCCTCCTCTGTGTGACGTCAGCGCCCAGTGAGTCGTCGTCGGATGAGAAGCATCGGCGATGTTAAAGATGCGGATCAGCGCGCAAAACGCCTCGCGAGGGACGCGACGCACGCGGGTGTGAACGCGCAGCGATGCGCGCGCGCGCCGGGACACAGAAGCAGACGGGAAATCGGTGTTATTAACGTCCGTTAACGTTACTCTGGCCTTTCTTTCTTCTGCTGAGTCTCCATGATGGAGGACGCGCTGGAGTGCGGATGGGTGTCGGTGCGTCCCAACGCCTTCGAGGAGAAAGACAAGCACAAGTTCGTGTTCATCGTCGCCTGGAACGAGATCGAGGGCAAGCTCGCCGTCACGTGCCACGACCGGACCGCGCAGCGGCGTGGCGGGAGCGCGGAGCCGGAGCTCGGTGACGCGCCGCCGGACTCTAGCTGGGCAGGCCTCTTCTCGTTCCAGGAGCTGCGCGCCGCTCACCTGCAGCTGAGCGCCGTCAACTCGGACCTGGAGCCGTGTCTGCCCGCCTTCCCCGAGGAGCAGACGGTGTGGTCGGTGCTGTTCGGCGCGCCCGAGCTGAGCGCGCGCCACGCGGACGCGCTCTGCTTCCAGCTGCAGGTGTACCTGGGGCACGCGCTGGACACCTGCGGATGGAGGATCCTGTCTCAGGTGCTGTTCCCCGAGTGCGACGACTCCGAGGAGTACTACGAGAGTCTGAGCGAGCTCCGGCAGAAGGGCCACGAGGACGCGCTCCAGAGAGCCAAGACACACCTGCAGCAGGTGAGACTCAATAACATCATCCCGAGATGCGAGGACACATCCCTGGAGCACAAAACCAGTCACGAGGGTCAGTTTTGTGAAACTGAGATCTATGCATCATCTGAAAGATGAATAAATAGCTTTGCATTGATGTATGGCTTGTTATGATGAGGGTGCAAAACAATCAAAACATTGAGAAAATCACCTTTAAAGTTGTTCTTAGCCATGCATATTACTAGGTTATGATAGGAAATGTACTAA
>CM041811.1:36502264-36522264 GCA_023376895.1 Aspiorhynchus laticeps
ATGCATGCGCACACACACACACACACTCATACACACATACAAATGCATGCATACACACACATACACACAAATGCATGCGCACACACACACACACTCATACACACATACTTACACATACAAATGCATGCATACACACACACACACACACATACTTACACATACAAATGCATGCATACACACACATACTTACACACAAATGCATGCGCACACACACACACACACACTCATACACACATACTTACACATACAAATGCATGCATACACACACACACACATACACACAAATGCATGCACACACACACACACTCATACACACATACTTACACATACAAATGCATGCATACACACACACACACACACACATACTTACACACAAATGCATGCGCACGCACACACATACTTACACACAAATGCATGCGCACTCACACACACTCATACTTACACACACAAATGCATACACACACACACACACACACACCCTCATACACACATACTTACACATACAAATGCATGCATACACACACACACACACCCTCATACACACATATTTACACATACAAATGCATGCACACACACACACACTCATACACACATACTTACACACACAAATGCATACACACACACACACAGCAGTGTGTCAGATGAACATATGGCCAGTGAGCACCGCATGAATGAATGCATGAAGAGATGAATGAGTGACTGAGGCATTATGGGACGCCCAGATCGAGTGTCATGTGATCAGAGAGGTGCAGTGTGGGTATCACATTTCCATACATGAATTATACATGTGACGAGACGCACGCGAGTCCAGACGTCCTGCTGGCGGTCAGAAGAGTCTCGTAGATCACGAGCCAATCAAATCACTGAACACAAGAGTTTAGATGCACTGTGTTTACAATCAAAGACGACTATATTTTCATTCAGCAAGGATGCATTAAATTGATCAATTCATCTGTGAATTCCACAAAAATATTGTGCTGTGTTCAACATTGATAATAATCATAAATGTGTCTTGAGCAGCAAATCAGCATATTATTATGATTTCTGAAGATCATGTGACACTGAAGACTGCAGTAATGATGCTGAAAATACAGCTTTGATCACAGAAATAAATTACAGTTTAACACATATTCACATAGAAAACAGCTGTAGTAATATTTCACTGTTTTTACTGTATTTTTGATCAAATAAATGCAACCTCAGGGAGCAAAAGAGACTTTTTTTTCCCAAAACACTAAAAGAAATCATAATTATTCCAAATTTTTGACCGAAAGTGTGATTTCTGTTGCTGGAAAATTCACATCAATTAATTAAAGCTAAAAGCAACATGAATATTTTTATTATGAATATACATTTTTCTAGTTCTGCCAAGCTCTAAAATATTTGATCAAGTAGGTAATTTACATCATCAGATCATGTTTATATGCGCTGGGCGGCACAGAGAGGCCAGGATACTTACAGCATGACGTGATTCAGACGACTCTCTCAGGACTGTGTGTGTGTGAGAGAGAGAGAGAGAGAGAGTGTGTGTGAGTGAGTGTGAGTGAGAGAGTGTGAGTGTGAGTGTGAGTGTGAGTGTGTGTGTGTGTGAGAGGATGTGTGTGGGAGTGTGTGTGTGTGAGAGAGGTGTGTGTGTGTGTGTGTGAGAGAGAATGTGAGAGAGAGTGTGTGTGTGTGTGTGTGTGTGGTGAGAGAGAGATGTGTGTGAGATGTGGTGTGTGTGTGTGATGAGGGAGAGAGTGTGTGTGTGTGTGTGTGTGTGTGTGTGAGAGAGATGTGTGTGAGATGGTGTGTGTGTGTGTGTGTGTGTGTGTGAGAGAGAGAGTGTGTGGTGTGTGTGTGTGTGTGCGTGTGAGAGAGAGTGTGTGAGTGAGAGTGTGTGTGTGAGAGAGAGAGTGTGTGTGTGTGTGTGAGTGAGAGAGAGTGTGCGTGTGAGAGAGTGTGTGTGTGTGTGTGTGGAGAGAGATGAGAGAGAGTGGTGTGTGTGTGTGTGTAGAGAGAGAGAGAGTGTGGTGTGTGTGTGTGTGTGTGTGTGTGTGTGTGAGAGAGTGTGTGGAGTGTGTGTGTGTGAGTGTGAGGAGGAGAGTGTGTGTGTGTGTGTGTGTGTGTGAGAGATGTGATGTTAGTTTTGGTGTGTGTGTGTGTGGTGTGTGTGTGTGTGTGTAGAGAAGTGTAGAAGTGGTGTGTGTGTGTGTGTGAGAGAGTGTTGTGAGTGTGTGTTGTGTGTGTGTTTGTGCTGTGACGCCACAGTGAGCAGTTGTGGTTCACATATGTTTTGAGTGTTGTTGTGTGAGTGTCTGCAGAATTACTGTTTCCAGAGTAGAGTCTGTCGTTCTCATGATCATGCTATGTGAGAAAACAAAAAATGACTGTGCTACAGAGACTGCTGTGTGAGCTGTGTGATGTGTGTTTACGGTGTGTGTCGTGTCGTTGTGTGTGTGTGTGTGTGTGTGTCAGGTGAGTCCCGTGTGTGTGTGCGTGTGAGAAAAGTGTTAGCGGTGTGTGTGTTCACAATGTTGTGTGTGTGTGTGTGTTTGTACTATGCAACACTCTGTACAATAGTCTGTGTTAAACGTAAGTTATGTGGTCTGAATCGTTCTCATGACTCAAATGACTCACATGAATGAGAAAATCAGAAATGTGGCTGGTCTAACGACTGTCTGTCTGACCTTTGTCTGTTGTGTGTGTGTTGCTGTCACGGCTGACCTCTGTGTGTGTGTCACAATGTCTAGGCTGATCTTTGATGATGAAAATGTTAAGTGTGTCACGTGCTGACCAATCTGTCTGTGTGTGTGTGTGTGTGTGTGTGTCTCTCACGGCTGACCTCTGTCTGTCTGTGTGTGTGTGTGTGTGTGTGTGTCTCATGGCTGACCTCTGTCTGTCTGTCTGTGTGTGTGTGTGTGTGTGTGTCTCACGGCTGACCTCTGTCTGTCTGTCTGTGTGTGTGTGTGTGTGTGTCTCTCACGGCTGACCTCTGTCTGTCTGTGTGTGTGTGTGTGTGTGTGTGTGTCTCTCACGGCTGACCTCTGTCTGTCTGTGTGTGTGTGTGTGTGTGTGTGTGTGTGTGTCTCATGGCTGACCTCTGTCTGTCTGTCTGTGTGTGTGTGTGTGTGTGTGTCTCACGGCTGACCTCTGTCTGTCTGTGTGTGTGTGTCACGGCTGATCTCTGTGTGTGTGTGTCACGGCTGACCTCTGTGTGTGTGTGTGTCACGGCTGACCTCTGTGTGTGTGTGTGTCTCACGGCTGACCTGTGTGTGTGTGTGTGTGTGTGTCTCACGGCTGACCTGTGTGTGTGTGTGTGTGTGTCTCACGGCTGACCTGTGTGTGTGTGTCTCACGGCTGACCTGTGTGTGTGTCTCTCATGGCTAACCTGTGTGTGTGTGTGTGTGTCTCATGGCTGACCTGTGTGTGTGTGTGTGTGTGTGTGTGTGTGTGTCTCATGGCTAACCTGTGTGTGTGTGTCTCACGGCTGACCTGTGTGTGTGTGTGTCTCACGGCTGACCTGTGTGTGTGTGTGTGTGTGTGTCTCACGGCTGACCTGTGTGTGTGTGTGTGTGTGTCACGGCTGACCTCTGTCTGTCTGTCTGTGTGTGTGTGTGTGTGTGTGTCTCATGGCTGACCTCTGTCTGTCTGTCTGTGTGTGTGTGTGTGTGTGTGTCTCACGGCTGACCTCTGTCTGTCTGTCTGTGTGTGTGTGTGTGTGTGTCTCTCACGGCTGACCTCTGTCTGTCTGTGTGTGTGTGTGTGTGTGTGTGTGTCTCTCACGGCTGACCTCTGTCTGTCTGTGTGTGTGTGTGTGTGTGTGTGTGTGTCTCATGGCTGACCTCTGTCTGTCTGTCTGTGTGTGTGTGTGTGTGTGTGTCTCACGGCTGACCTCTGTCTGTCTGTGTGTGTGTGTCACGGCTGATCTCTGTGTGTGTGTGTCACGGCTGACCTCTGTGTGTGTGTGTGTCACGGCTGACCTCTGTGTGTGTGTGTGTCTCACGGCTGACCTGTGTGTGTGTGTGTGTGTGTGTCTCACGGCTGACCTGTGTGTGTGTGTGTGTGTGTCTCACGGCTGACCTGTGTGTGTGTGTCTCACGGCTGACCTGTGTGTGTGTCTCTCATGGCTAACCTGTGTGTGTGTGTGTGTGTGTCTCATGGCTGACCTGTGTGTGTGTGTGTGTGTGTGTGTGTGTGTGTCTCATGGCTAACCTGTGTGTGTGTGTCTCACGGCTGACCTGTGTGTGTGTGTGTCTCACGGCTGACCTGTGTGTGTGTGTGTGTGTGTGTCTCACGGCTGACCTGTGTGTGTGTGTGTGTGTCTCACGGCTGACCTCTGTGTGTGTGTGTGTCTCTCACGGCTGACCCGTATGCGTGTATATTTGTGTGTGTGTGTGTGTGTGTAGATCTCTCTGGAGACGGAGCGTCTGGGACCGAGGCGGGTGGAGTCTCTGCTCAGGGAGGATGAGGACTGGCAGAGGAAGGCTCACACCGCGGTGCTGTCCATACAGGACCTGACCGTCAAATACTTCGAGACCACGGCTCGCGCTCAGAAAGGTGAGACCGCCGTCCTTCAGGCCTGACCACTGCCAACACGATCAGCAGTATCTGACAGCAGACCCCGGGGTCCAACAGGGGCCGCCGCACACTTTGTTTATTTGCTGAATGTAACTGTATTATCGTCCAGCTCTGATCTGCTTCATGCAACTGTAAGACATGAAGATATTAAATTTACTTCAGAACTCACATTGTTTCAAAGCAGCTTTACAGAAAATCATGTTAATGCTAATATTTATAATATCTTAAAGTGGCTTTCTGGCTTAAAATGATGTAAAATAAGCTAAAACTAGCTCTAAAATATTTTATTAGGTAGAAATAGCTTTTATCTGAGCAAAATATGTCTAGTTACAGTTAGGATTATGTGTGTGTGTTTATATATATATATATATATATATATATATATATATATACATACACACACACACATTATATATATATATATAGCGATGTGTAGAAATACAGGAATGTTCATCAGATGTCTTGAATTTCTCAAATTAAATAATTAATAATTCTATAATAATTGGGGTGATTTTGTTGGCATCTTCATAGAAAATATATATAATAAAAACCCTGAAAAATAACTTTTTACGTTATTTTGAGTTATTTAACACACTATTTGACACCTTATTCACTATCAATTCAGGCAAATCAAGGATCTAATATATTATGATATTAATAATGAATGTTGCTTCTTACGCTAAAATAACCCTCATTTGTGAATAAAGAAGTGTAGTCTGGCATCTAGAAGCGATCCGGTTATTATGGGGAGGATATATATATATATATATATAAAGAAACAGAACAAACTGAGACTAAATCCAGAAGAACTGTGTCTCAAGACGCTTCAAGAAACCTCCTGCAAAGCTCTCTGACAACACTCCCTACTCACAACACACACTCACATCACCTCACACACACACTCACTCACACTCACACACACACCACCACACAACACACACTTCAGAACTCCACTCTGCTCACTACACACATCACACCAACAACACACACTCACAACACACACACACACACACACACTCACACTCACACTCACACACCACACACTCACTCACACAACACACACCACACACTCACACACCACACACTCACTCACACACACACACACGCTTCAAGAAACCTCCTGCAAAGCTCCTGAGAAACTCTGCTCAAGTGCACCGAGGACAAAACCTGCTTTAAACACAAAGATGCTCACAACAAATGTTGATTTAGTTTAGTTAATAGAAGTTAATTGATCTATTTATGACATTATTTTTGACAGCATCCTCATTTTACAGCATTTTTACACAAGTACTGTAGCTTTGCAGGAGTGTGTGTGAGTGAGTGTGTGTGTGCGAGTGAGTGAGTGTGTGTGTGCGAGTGAGTGAGTGTGTGTGTGCGAGTGTGTGTGTGTGTGTGTGTGTGTGTGTCTGTGTCTGTGAGTGAGCAGAGTTTCTCAGGAGCTTTGCAGGAGGTTTCTTGAAGCGTCTTGAGACGCAGTTCTTCTGGATCTCTGTGTGAGTGTGTGTGTGAGTGTGTGTGTGTGTGTGAGTGTGTGTGTGTGTGTGTGTGAGTGTGTGTGTGTGTGTGTGTGGCGCGAGTGAGTGAGTGAGTGGTGAGTGTGTGTGTGTGTGTGTGTGGCGCGAGTGAGTGAGTGAGTGAGTGAGTGAGTGAGTGTGTGTGTGTGTGTGTGTGTGTGCGAGTGTGTGTGAGTGTGTGAGTGAGTGTGTGAGTGTGTGTGTGTGGTGTGTGTGTGTGTGTGTGTGTGTGTGTGTGTGTGTGCGAGTGAGTGAGTGAGTGAGTGTGTTGTGTGTGTGTGCGAGTGAGTGAGTGAGTGAGTGTGTGTGTGTGTGTGTGTGTGTGTGTGTATGAGCAGAGTTTCTCAGGAGCTTTGCAGGAGGTTTCTTGAAGCGTCTTGAGACACAGTTCTTCTGGATTTAGTCTCAGTTTGTTCTGTTTCTTCATGTGACTCCAGACAGACTGATGATGATCAGATCTCAACAATATCACTGCATTATTACAATTAATGGCTAAATGAATGTTTCCTACAGACACACTACAGCAAAAGATAGAAATAACTGACTTAACACCATTTTTAGCTGCTGGAGATACTAGTGTTATAATCATTTTGGCCAGCGCTGTATATATATATATTCCAGGTTAAGACCGAGCACTACACTGAAGAGGATTGGCATCAAGCTGAAGTGTCATCTCATCAGTATATCTCTCTCTCACTTCTCATATGGTGTAACACTGGCAAACGAGTGGCTTTACACTCGTCATACAGAGCTTTTTGGTGCCGACTTAAATGATCAAACAAATTAGTTGTGTTGTGGCAACAACTGCAAGGCACTCCCGACAAAGTATTGTTTTTGGTCAACATCCAAAATATTTCCATATAACTGACGATGCATTTCTTTTTGCGACCAAATCTTCCATTTCAGTGCGTTTCTCCCATTCCTCGCTCATTCCTCCATGCGCACGCAAAAACCTTAATAGTTTTTTTAAGAACCCTTAAATCAGAATTAATTATTTATGTCAGGCAAATATAGAACCATGTGAGTTTTATTTCTATTGAATCAAACACAAAAGAATGTATATGTTTGGCTCTGCATCGCACCTCCTGCGACGTGACTATTGCGCACATCACGATTACGATGTTGAAACGATGTATCATGCAGCCCTAGCATGTAATTATGTCATTTAATAATTTATAATAATTTTACAATAATGCCACTAATTTCAGTATTAAAAAAAGTCTGGGAGAAGTATTGGAGATACTGTGAGGATCTTGGAGTCAAATGTTGATTTACACTTTCTCTACTCTACTCTACTCTACTCTACTGTACTCTACTCTACTGTACTGTACTCTACTCTACTGTATTCTACTCTACTGTGCTCTACTGTACTCTACTCTACTGTATTCTACTCTACTGTACTGTACTCTACTGTACTCTACTGTACTCTACTCTACTGTATTCTACTCTACTGTACTCTACTGTATTCTACTCTACTGTACTCTACTCTACTGTACTCTACTGTACTCTACTCTACTGTACTCTACTGTACTCTACTCTACTGTATTCTACTCTACTGTATTCTACTCTACTGTACTCTACTGTACTCTACTCTACTGTACTCTACTCTACTGTACTGTACTCTACTCTACTGTATTCTACTCTACTGTGCTCTACTGTACTCTACTCTACTGTATTCTACTCTACTGTACTCTACTCTACTGTACTCTACTGTACTCTACTCTACTGTATTCTACTCTACTGTACTCTACTGTATTCTACTCTACTGTACTCTACTCTACTGTACTCTACTGTACTCTACTGTACTCTACTCTACTGTACTCTACTGTACTCTACTGTACTCTACTCTACTGTATTCTACTCTACTGTACTCTACTCTACTGTACTCTACTCTACTCTACTGTACTCTACTCTACTGTACTCTACTGTACTCTACTCTACTGTATTCTACTCTACTGTATTCTACTCTACTGTACTCTACTGTATTCTACTCTACTGTACTCTACTCTACTGTATTCTACTCTACTGTACTCTACTCTTTTCTACTCTACTGTACTGTACTCTACTGTACTCTACTCTATTCTACTCTACTATATTCTACTCTACTGTACTCTACTCTACTGTACTCTATTATACTGTACTGTACTCTACTGTACTCTACTCTATTCTACTCTACTGAACTCTACTCTACTGTACTATTATCTACTGTACTCTACTCTACTGCTCTACTCTATTCTACTCTACTGTACTCTACTCTACTGTACTCTACTCTACTGTACTACTCTACTCTGTCAGTGATGTACGAGCGCATGCGCACCGATCAGAGGAAGTTTGGGAAAGCCGCGTGGGGGGCAGCAGTGGAGCGGATGGAGAAACTCCAGTACGCCGTTTCTAAAGAAACACTGCAGCTGATGCGTGCCAAAGAGATCTGCCTGGAACAGAGGAAACACGGACTGAGAGAAGAGGTTCATACACACACTCCTACACACACACTCATACACACGCACACACACTAGGTTCTAGGTTATTACATGCAGAGGTTTTAGGTCCGATATTAACACCTGTTTTTTCAGAATTTAGCAGTAAGAAATTACTCGTCATCCAGTTTTTTTATATCGACTATGCATTTCTTTAGTTTTTCAATTTGGTATGTTTCGCCGGGCCATGAAGAAATATAGAGCTGAGTATCATCAGCATAACAGTGAAAGCTAACACCATGTTTCCTGATGATAGGATAACATGTAAAGCGTGAAAAGTAACGGTCCTAGTACTGAGCCTTGAGGTACTCCATACTGCACTCATACACACACGCTCTCATATAAAACAGCATTAAGCATGTCACCACTAGCGCTGCATTACAGGGTTTCAGTAAACACGTTGTAAGTGAAAGTGTGTGTCAGCTGCGGTCTGTGTGTGTGTGTCTGCAGATGCAGGGTCTGCAGGGGGGCGAGGACGCCATGGTGCGTCTGGACCAGCTGGAGTCCATGTACTACGAGCTCCAGCTGCAGCTCTACGAGATCCAGTTCGAGATCCTGAAGTATGAGGAGCTGCTGCTGACGGCGCAGCTGCAGAGTCTGCGCAGACAGATGAGCGGTGAGCGTCTGCACTCCTGACTCGAGTCAAGTCAGCTTTATTCATATAGCAGCGCTTTTAACAATACAGATTGTGTCAAAGCAGCTTTACAGTTTTAAATAGGAAAAATAGTGTGAAATAATGTAAAACCGTAAACACTCAATCAATTTTCAGTTAAAGTCAGTTCATTGATTCAGTGATATCATCGTCCAGCTCAGTTCAAATCGTATCTGTGCGATCAAGTCGACGATATCGCTGGAAATCAAGTGTCCCAAGCCGTCAAGCAGAAATTAAGCCGTCATCTGTGTGTTTGTGTTTGCAGAGAGGCAGGAGGAGGTGGTTTACTACGACACCTACGAGAGTCCTGATGCCATGAAGTCCACCGATGACCCCTCGACCCCTCTGACCCCCCCCAGAGACGACGTGGCCAAACTCCAGCAGAGCACCAGACAGCTGGAGGCCCGCAGGGGACGCATCACCGCCAAGAAAGCCTACCTCAAACACAAGAAGGTATCAGAGCCGCAAACATCTGATCAGAATATAAACATCAGTGTCATATAGTGTCGACCGATATATTGCCAAGGCCCAGATATTTGACATTTTCAAAGTTATCGACGTGAGCTAATCATTTTTTTTTTCTGTTTGGCCGATATTTGGGTTTTTGTAATTATCATCTTCTGTTTTTGGGTGATATTCGGCAATTTTTTAAACGATCAGCATCGGCTAATACATTTTTTTCTATTTGTGCTATATTCTGCATTTTTATTATCATTAACGGTACATTTTTTCTGTTTGGGCAATATTTGCAATTTTTTTTTAATTATCTGTAATTTTCTGTTTAGCCGATATTTGTCTATTATTAATCATCGGCCAATATCTTTTTTCTGTTTGGCTGATATTTGACATTTTTTTAATTGTAGTTATCGGTAATTTTTTTTCAGTTTGGCCGATATTTGGCATTTTTAATCATCGGCATCGGCCAATAACTTTTTCCTGTTTGGCCGATATTTGCCATTTTTTAATTGTTATCGGTTCATTTTTTTTAATTATTGGCATTGACTAACAATTTTTCCTGCTTGGCTGTTGTTTGGCATTTTGTAGTTACTGGCATCGACTAACATTTTTTTTTACTGTTTGGCCGATATTTGGCATTTTTGAATTATTGGCATGGGCAAGTCATTGTTTTGATTTGCCCGATATGTCAGCAGCAGGACTCTTATTTTGACAACACCGAGAACTCCAGCACCTGCCACACAATGCTCCCGTTATCCGTCTCAGATTAACAGTTCTGACGTCTCGTTTTGTTCTGGTTCTCAGGAAATCTGCATCATCAGCCACACACAGCAGCGGCAGGGCGGTCCGGACGGCGTTTCCCAGCAAGCTTCGCTGCAGGTGCGAGTCTAAACAGCATTGTAATGCTGATGATGAATCACATGTTGATCTCATGAATCACCTGTGTCTGTAGGATGAAGAGGAGGTAGAGGAGCAGCGGCTGTCCAGATTCAGTCAGGAGAGACAGAGAACACTGGACCGACTGCGCAGCTTCAGACAGGTCAGACGCTCGAGAGCATCAGAAACACAGCATCACAATCATACAGCACTACTGGACTGACACGATCCGTCTGACTCACTCAATCACGTCTTCATATCCTCGTTGTGAATACTGTCTCTTCTAAAACTATTCAAAATCATTTTCTTTTATTGAAATAAAGCTGAAATCAAATATTAATATTAAATATTAAACGGCTTGCCTTCAAACCAAACTTTTGCTTTCAAAAATAGTTTTTGTTAAGTGTTATTAAACTGAAATACAATTAAAAATATTAGAAAAAACTAGTGCTGTCAAATGATTAATCGCATACAAAATAAAAGTTTTTGTTTACATAATATATGTGTATTATTTTGTATATATAGATACACACATACTGCATATATTTTGGAAATATTTACATGCATATACATTTATATTCTTATATTTTATATAAATGTATTTAATATATAAACATAACATTTTTCTTAAATATATACATGCATGTGTTTGTATTTATATATACATAATAAATATACACAGCACACACACATATATTATGCAAACAAAACTTTTATTTTGGATGAGATTAATCGTTTGACAGCACTAGAAAAAAATTACAAAATTTAAAAAAATTAAATATAACTTTAGAAATGTTGCCTTGGCCACTAAGTGAAATAAAATAAGTTCTAAAATTACTAATTTAAAGAATAATGACTAAAGAAAATAATTACAGTTAATGAAAATGAAGCAAAACAGAAATATAAAAACTCCAAAAAAACTAATAAAAATGACAAAATCACTTAAAATCGAAATTAAGCTAAAATTAAATTATTATAAATATTAGATGAAAAATTTAAAAACTAAACAAAAATAAGAAATGTTGCCTTTGCAACTAAACAAAATTGAAGTAACTGAAGAACTGAACTATAATATAAATAAACCTAAATAAAAATAATAGCTAATAAAAGCTGCAAATAAATTGAAAAAGAATAAAGCACTAGAAATTGTTTTTGTTACTTGAAATTAAGCTGAAATAATTTAAATGAAAAACCTAATTTAATTTTGGTTGGCAAGAGAACATTTCTAATTTTAATTTAAGTTAAATTTCCAAGCTTTCTAAAATACTGAAATTACTAAAATAAAAATATATAAATAAATAAAATGACAAAGGCACATAACAATGACTAAAACGACAAAAAAGTGAAACTATAAAAAAAGCTATTAATGTAAAAGTAATACTAAGATAACGCTGCTACTGCGTATTGTTTGACTCAAAACACTGTATTAATAGAACATTTAGAGGTTTATATTAACATCATGCCGTAGCTTTGACTGTCTGTGTGCTGATTGGTCTCCGCAGCGCTACCCGGGTCAGGTGACTCTGAAGTCCACTCGTCTGCGTCTGGCGTACTCCAGGAAGAGAGCGACGCAGATGCAGACGCAGGCGGCCAGCGTTCAGACGGACGAGCATTCGGCCGGAGTACCAGAGCTGCGCCGGCCCGAGAGCTTCCTGTCGCTGCCTCCGATGGGCGGAGCCGTGGCCGAAGCCCCGCCCCCTGACACGCCCACATCACTTCCTCCGGGTAGAGAGCTGCTGCTGCTGGACTCGTCCATCGCTCCTCCTCCTCCTCCTCCACCTCCTCCTCCTCCACCCTCTCTGGAGGAGACGCCCGCGGACGCCAGCCCTGTCCGCTCTCCCCTCGGACCCTTCACCGCACGCTTCTTCGACAGCAGCCAGCTGCTCAACGCCAGGAAGAAGCTGAAGAAGACGGCCTCGCTCGAGTCCAACCAGTGGAGCAGAGGTGAGACCGGCACACACAGGGTTAAACGAAGCCGGGTTTCCATCCAACGTTGTGAATTTAACCAGTGTTGGGGGTAAAAAGAGAACAAAATCATCACTTCCAGATAAACTGGCACTAAATATCACTAAGAAAAGTGGGAGAAGCCACTGAATATAATCATTTTCATTAGGGATGCACAATGTTATCGGAATTGACCGATAATGGCTTAAAATGTAAATATCGGCCCGATATGAAAAATTATGCTAATATGCCTTACCGATAAGATGAATAACTCACATGTGCTCAGGGTGTGATAGTGATAAGATCACGTTAGCAACTACGTAGGGGGCGCTGTTGGCCTACTTGTAATGAAGTGAAAGTAAAATATACAAATGACATTTAGATTGTGTTTCTGATTAAATAAATCAGTAATTTGTGTCATAAAATCACAAGTACGTTTGGATTCAAAGGTCAAAAGCTGAATAAAAATCACAAACATGACACTTGTAAATTAAAAAATTTATACATAAAGATTTATTCATTAATGTGTAGTTGGTTTTTTTGGGGGGGTTCAAACTGATTATGAAAATAAATACAACGAGGTCTGAAAGATTTACAATTAAAAAAAAAAAAAAAAAATTTTAGACTATTTACAAATGTTAAATCTATAAATGAAATGTTATTGGTTACCGCTGCATCTGTCCGAAAAAAAAAATGCAGTGATTTGATTTTATAGTTATTTTCAATGTACTCTCATTATAATAGAACTTCATTTATTTAATTCTAACAAGTACATTTATGTTAAAAAGTGACTATATTTAAAAATCATTTTATAATATGTTTATAATCGCTGCACAGGAGAGACTTGGTGTTGTTTCCAAACAAAAGGATATGCATCGGATATCGTGGAAAAATATCGGCATATCGACAAAAAATATCGTCATATCGGCAAAAAATATCGGCATATCGGAAAAATATCGGCATATCGGAAAAATATCGGCATATCGGCAAAAAATATCGGCATATCGGCAAAAAATATCGGCATATCGGCAAAAATATCGGCATATCGGCAAAAATCCATTATCGCGCATCCCTAATTTTCATATATGATGAATGACTTGCGCCTCAGAGCGAACAGACAAAACAATAATAAAATAATAAATGACAAAACAATAATAATTCGCAATTATTCGCATTAACCCTTTCTCACACAAGACAAAAACCACCTCAAGCGAGTGTAATTTTATATTTTATTTTTATGCAAAATTTGTTGTTTCTGATGCGATTACTTCAAAATGAGCATAAAAACAGGTGTGAATCGACACTGGTGTCATGATTCGATTACGATTATCATGATGCATCACAATTATATCAAATTTATTTTGTGCATTTTTATTAAATTATATAAGCAGGCAAGTACACACAGCTTTAAAACACACAAGCAAATATAAAGCATTAAAGGTGGGAAAAGACAATTACAAGTGATAAACAAAAAGCACTTTCAGTATCTAAGAGTGTTTTTAGTGTCCGAACGTTTACAGATAATCATAGTTATGGGTTTTTCTGGTTTTAGAACAATAGAAGCCCAATAGAAACCATCACAGAAATTCCAATGGTTTCCATTATAAACCATTAGCTTTTTTCCAGTAAAACCATTACAAAATTCCTTTTTGTAGTGTGTTTTGGGCATTTTTCCAATAGGATTTAACATCCCACCAATAGACTCCATCACATACCAGTAGACACCATTATAGCTTCCAGTGAAACCAATGCAATTCCCATTATAACCATTAAATCATTACATTTTCTATTGTGTTTTTCAGCAGGGACTGCAAAAAATGATTTCTTCCTTAGTATTTTTGTCTTGTTTTCTAGTATAAATATCTAAAAATAATTTAGATGCATTTACTTGACAAGTAAAATGCTTAAGATATTATCCCCTGGTTTCACAGATAAGGCTTAGTCCTAGACTAAAGTGTAAATCTGAGCTGTTTCAACTGAAATAAACTTGCACTGATTGATCTTAAAATATATCAGTGCCTTTGTTTTGTCTTAAGATACACACCAGTGATGCTTGTTTCTAAGCATTTTTATTAAAAGTACTTAAATGTCATAATTGAACTTTGATCTAATCCTGACTTAGTCTAAGCCCCGTCTGTGAAACCAGGCCATAATGTCTTGTTTTCTGAAAAAAAAAAAAATAATTTTGTTAGTTTTTGCCTAAAACGAGTCAAAATATCTGCCAATGGGGTAAGAAAAACAATCTGAATTCAAAGGCTAAACAAGATTATTTTTCTTTATATAATATTAAAAAAATGTATATCATATTTTCAGAAAACAATACATATCTTAAGTCATTTTACTTATCCTGATTCAAAATTTTTAGATATTTATACTAGAAAACAACACAAAAATACTAAGGAAGAAAATCGTTTTTTGCAGTGTATGTGAATGACGTCAGTAGGCTATTACGCTCTATTACTGCAGCGCTTAAAGAGACAGTACACCCAAAATTATAATCCTGTCATCATCTACTCATCCTCAAGTAGATCCAAACCTGTATGAATGTTTGTTCTGAACACAAAGGAAGATATTCTGAAGAATGAGGGAAACTGAGCAGTATTTTTTCCTACTATTGAAGTCAATAGTGTCCCAAAACAGCCTGATTACAAACTTTCTTCAAAATATCTTCTTTTGTGTTCAGCACAAACACATTCATACAGGTTTGAACTACTTGAGGGTGAGTAAATGATGACAGAATTATCATTTTTGGGTGAACTGTCCCTTTAGAACACACAGCTCCAGTAACGCTCTGTTGTGTCCTCAGCGAGCTCGCCGATGGACGAGGTTCTGGCCAGTCTGAAGCGCGGAAGCTTCCACCTGCGGAAGGCCGAGCTGCGCGTTCTGGCGCCCGATCCGGACGAGGACGACGGAAACAACATCCTGGCTCAGATCCGTAAAGGAGTGCAGCTGCGTAAGGTGCGCAGACAGGAGCGCAGCTGCAGAGGAGCGACTGCGTCCGACCCGCTGACCCGCAGCATCCACGAGGCCCTGCGCCGCATCAAAGAAGCCTCGCCCGAGTCCGAGTCCGAGGACGAGACGCCGGCCAGCGCCGACTGGGAGAGCTGAAGAGTGTTTACCTCACAGCAGATCACTGAAACACAGGCCGCTCGCGTCCAATCAGCCCTGAGTGTTTATTCCACTTACTACTCATTTACTTTATTCTATTCTTTGTGTCTTTATGTATGAGATACGAGATGTGTTTCCCACGATCTGATCCATCGACCAAACCAACCAGCTCTGAAATCAATCACCAAACATTCTTATTAAATCAAAAAACACTGAAATAAAATATATATGTGACCCTGGTCATAAGTAGCACAGGTGTATTTGTAGCAATAGCCAACAAAATGATCCATTTTTCTTTTATGCCAAAAATCATTAGGATATTAAGTAAAGATCATGTTCCATGAAGATATTTTGTAAATTTCCTACCTTAAATATATCAAAACTTAGTAATATGCATTGCTAAGAACTTCATTTGAACAACTTTAAAGGAGATTTTCTCAATATTTTGATTTTTTTTGCACCCTCAGATTCCAGATTTCCAAATATTGTCCTATCATAACAAACCATACATCAATATTTATTCAGCTTTCAGATTATGTATAAATCTCAATTTCACAAAATTGACCCTCACGACTTTATTACAAGCTTTATTACATAAAGCTTAAACTATATGAAAATAATACATGTTGCCTTGGCAGTTAATTGAAATAAGTTTAAAGCACTTTATTATTAAGCAGAAATAAGTCTAAACAAATTAAATCTAAGTAGTAATATATTAAAATAACAAAATTTAATAAAGAAGATAAAAGCAAAATTGCTAAAATTAAGCTAAAAAATTACTAAAATTAAAATAGAAATATAAAAATACATATATACACACACTAGGGATGTGACGATATTATCAATATCACGATAGCAAAACTGTCTGGATATTATCATGATCACGTGATGATATGAAACAGGTGTTCCAGGCAAAAAGTGTAGTTTTTAAAATATATTTAACCTTCTTATTCTAACATAAAAGTCAGTGTTTTGTGTCGTTATGCTTTAACACAGCATCTGTCAGACGAACTCAGCACAATATAATCTCTTCATCGTCTGTTTCACTTCATTCAGACGATCAGCTGGTGATCCGGTGTTTTCTGTCTCAGAACCGCTCCGTTCACACTCAATTAATGCAGTCAACTCGTTTATTACACTGATGTGAGTTTAACGAGCGTTTGGGAACAACAGACACCAGTTCTGCTTTATTTCAGCTGCAGATGATTACAGCGTTTCTCTAGATTTATAGCCAGACGTGTTTTTGTGTCTGTTTTCACTGAAGCTGGAGTTTCCTTCAAAATAAAAGCCTAAAGTACAGAATTAATTACTGACAGCGAGCGTTTAAATGAGTCCAGATTCAAAATATCTTCAAGTGTAGAAATTAGGAAAGAAGTGTAATTTCCCTACTGTAATATATACCTATGAAATATTGATTTTCATTTGCAATTGTTTTACATTATGTGACTATTACTGTCATTATTATTATATTCTAATTAATTTGGCTTCCTAAAACAGCAGTGTGAATGTAATTTAGGCTGAGACGGTATATCACTAATAAAAAAAGGGTTTAACTTTAAAAATGTACAAATTTTTTTTTTTTTCAATTGTTCGTCTTTTTTTTTTTTCAATATTGCAATAAATATCATATCGTAGACTTCATATCACGATATTATCGTATCGTTACATCCCTAACACACACACACACAAATATATATTCTAAGATCATTTTGCTAACGTTCTAATTAAATTACGAAAATATTATTTCTGAAAGTTCAAAACATCTAGGTTTATTACTTACAAATGTATTAATGTTCTAAAATGTTTTTCTCGGCTGTATGAACATTAAGGGAACGTTCCATTTGATCATTCTGCAAGCGTTACGGGAACGTTACATTATTTGATCGTTCTGCAAACGTTACGGGAACATTACATTTGATCATTCTGCAAGCGTTACGGGAACGTTACATTATTTGATCGTTCTGCAAACGTTACGGGAACATTACATTTGATCATTCGGCGAGTGTTACGGGAACGTTACATTTGATCATTCGGCAAGCGTTACGGGAACATTACATTTGATCATTCGGCGAGCGTTACGGGAACGTTACATTTGATCATTCGGCGAGCGTTACGGGAACGTTACATTTGATCATTCGGCAAACGTTACGGGAACATTACATTTGATCATTCGGCGAGTGTTACGGGAACATTACATTTGATCATTCGGCAAACGTTACGGGAACATTACATTTGATCATTCGGCGAGTGTTACGGGAACGTTACATTTGATCATTCGGCGAGCGTTACGGGAACGTTACATTTGATCATTCGGCGAGCGTTACGGGAACGTTACATTTGATCATTCTGCAAACGTAACATTTGATCATTCTGCAAACGTTACGGGAACGTTACATTTGATCATTCGGCGAGCGTTACGGGAACATTACATTTGATCATTCGGCGAGCGTTACGGGAACGTTACATTTGATCATTCTGCAAACGTAACATTTGATCATTCTGCAAACGTTACGGGAACGTTACATTTGATCATTCTACAAACGTTACGGGAACGTTACATTTGATCATTCGGCAAGCGTTACGGGAACGTTACATTTGATCATTCGGCAAGCGTTACGGGAACGTTACATTTGATCATTCTACAAGCGTTACGGGAACGTTACATTTGATCATTCGGCAAGCGTTACGGGAACGTTACATTTGAATATTCGGCAAGCGTTACGGGAACGTTTCATTTGATCATTCTACAAGCGTTACGGGAACGTTACATTTTGAATGTTCTCTGAAACAGTAACATTTAAGAGGAACGATGTATAAATAATGTTTTGAGACCAGAACTTAAGAAACATTCTAATAACATTACTAGAAGAAGGTTTGCTCGTAACCTCGCCAGAACGTTAGAATAACGTTAAAACAACACAGAATGGCTTGGGCACTCGTCCCATGATGCATCAGCAGAGACAATCATTGAGATCAGGTTTGGTGTTTGGACAGAAGCAGGTTTCAGGAGCTCGTGGTTTGATCTGAAGGAACTCGTGAGTCCTTTGCTTTATTGTGTTTGTGTCTGTGACTCTGGACCATCGACAGGCCTGACCGTCACGTGAGCCGCGTTTACCCATGATGCCGTGCGGCGCGCGTCTGTAGCGGTGGAGTCTGACATGTTTTCATCACGTGTACTGTATTTAGCTTTTGATATTATTTGTTTGAATCATATTCGTCGTTCTGTTCGTTCTATGCATTTTTACGTCGTCAATCAAACCCGATTCCCGCCGAAACACTACAGTCGCGAGCGATAGCGCTCACTCCACACGTGCAATATTATAAACAGACCTTCTGATGTATAATAAAGCGCAGATCCATCGCATGTTTGCCTACAGGACACCTGTATTTATTGAGTTCAACTAAATATTTAAATATGTAAAGCAATATCATGTACAATGATTTTTTTGAATCTCCAGTTTGCTTTTACTCTGCTTTTCCAAACATTGTACTCCTCTAATAGTTATTTTGAATTTGCATTTTGCCCCTTAAGTAAATAAAGTTTGAAAAGAAACCCCTCCTTTGGTCCTTTATTGTGTGGATCATCATCAGATTGAGCTGCGCTGACTCTGTCTGACCACTGGGTGGCATCAGTGGATCACCATGACAACAGCTGGAGGCGGGGCTACAGGCATCAGTGGGTGTGTCGGATGACATCACAATCAGCTCCTCATGAATATTCATCCGCTGCTGAAATAGTTCCATCAGATATTATTCTGGAAAGCGATATTAAATGAGATATGACAATTTCTGAGGTTCTGATCAAAAAAAGCATCACTAAGAAAGTAGTGAAATGTCACTTTATGAAAACGGTGATGATGAAAATATTACATTTTAAGATGATTTAAAATGTTTAGCATTTCTATTGGATATTATTTACATGGTCACAAAAGTTTGTCTTTGTTTACTTGTTACATTGCAAAAAAAAAATATTTTCTTCAGTATTTTTGTTTTTTTTTCCAGTGTATATATATAGAAATATCTAAACTTTGTATCAAGATACATTTACTGGAGCAACAAAATGACACGAGTCTTGTTTTCTGAAGGGGAACATTTTTTTGTTTATCTTTAAAATAAATAAAAAAAATTAAAATTAAAAGGGAAAACGTATTTTTTTATTACCCCACTTTTATACATTTTTCAAAAAATTTGACTTTTCTTAAATCATTTTGCTGCTTCAGTATCTCGATTTATGAATGTTTAAATATTTTTACTGTAAAAAGAGACAAAAATATGCTTTTTTGCATATTTCTCATATAGAGATGCATCTGATTTACCCTGGTGAAAAACAAGTACACTTCCATAATGTACTTAAAGTGCACTAATTTAGTTCTTAATAAACTAAAAATGATTCTTTAGTACTGCTTGAGATCA
>CM041811.1:36529764-36532264 GCA_023376895.1 Aspiorhynchus laticeps
TTCAGCTCGGCCTCCAGCTCCTCGATGGTCTGGTTCAGCTCTGTTTTCTGTGTTTTGACGCCGGCGGTTTGTACGCTCACACACTCCAGCTCCGTGACCTGAAACACACACACAGAGTCACGACTGATTCGCTGATTCTGATTTGCTGAATTTGCCGATTCACTGATTTGCTGAATTTGCCGATTCACTGATTGCTGAATTTGCCGATTCACTGATTTGCTGAATTTGCCGATTCACTGATTTGCTGATTCACTGATTGCTGATTTGCCGATTCACTGATTTGCTGAATTTGCCGATTCACTGATTTGCTGATTCACTGATTTGCTGAATTTGCCGATTCACTGATTTGCTGATTCACTGATTTGCTGATTCACTGATTTGCTGAATTTGCGGATTCACTGATTTGCGGATTCACTGATTTGCTGATTCACTGATTTACTGAATTTGCTGATTCACTGATTTGCTGATTCACTGATTTACTGAATTTGCTGATTCACTGATTTGCTGATTCACTGATTCGCTGATTCACTGATTTGCTGAATTTGCCGATTCACTGATTTGCTGATTCACTGATTCACTGATTTGCTGATTCACTGATTTGCTGATTCACTGATTTGCTGATTCACTGATTTGCTGAATTTGCCGATTCACTGATTTGCTGATTCACTGATTTGCTGATTCACTGATTCGCTGAATTTGCTGATTCACTGATTTGCTGATTCACTGATTTGCTGATTCACTGATTTGCTGAATTTGCTGATTCACTGATTTGCTGATTCACTGATTTACTGAATTTGCTGATTCACTGATTCACTGAATTTGCTGATTCACTGATTCTGCTGTAATTTGCTGATTCACTGATTCTGCTGATTCACTGATTTTGCTGAATTGCCTGATTTACTGAATTTGCTGATTCACTGATTGCTGATTCACTGATTGTAAAACTGATTTCGATTAATTATTGGATTCAACTATTTGCATGTAATATGCTAGAACACTGTCTATTCACTGACTTTATGCTGCTCTGATTCTTCGTATGTAGGAAACCTAGGTTTTGTTAATACAATCTGGCCTTCAAAATACATGTTTCTAGCATGTAATATTACCTTAAACTGTCTAACACTGATGGCTCCTCAATGTAAATTCAAAATCGTTAATTCAGCGTTATAACCTAAGGTTATTATTGTAATAGCTTTATTGATGTTGTCCTGTCCGCTTAAAAACATGATTACTAGATATTCAAAATGCGCAGCTTTTTCCATCTAACCAAATATGACAATTACAACCTGTTCTGTCAAATGCAGATCCTACTAAACATCGTTAGATTTTAAAATCTATGTGTAATTACTTTATTGAATGGTTTGTCCTCATACGACGCTTATACACATTATACTTCAGATGCGTTCAAAACTCTAGGCTGCATTATTATAGAACCAGAATATCAAACACATGCCCAGTCTTGTCTATACGCTCCAAACTTGGACATCTACCTAAACACTGTTCGATTCTTAACACACTCTGTCAGTTTAATTAGATTAAAAGACCCTGATGTGTTTAGACCTGGCAGTACATGAGCGAGCACTAATACCATTATTTTCAAGTCTCGTTTAAAGGATTGTAGGCTGCATTATTGATAACGGACCGTGGAAATTCCAAAATCGATGACTGTTACGAGCGAAGAAGATGACTTAGTTTCCTATTGTAGCGTCCCAGATAGTGTGGACAGCACCTAGAGACGACTGTTACAGTGAAGAGGGAGACAGACACCTGTGAGTTTAGAGACTAGATAAGTGAGGACCCATCGTCACCTAGAGAGCACATCAGGACTAAGACCTTCGGTGATTATTCAGATGAGTCCGTTGAAAGGATTGTGAGGCTGGATTAATTGGTCTCGTCTGGAGAGGGTGAACTACTTCCGTAAAATGATGTAGCTGATTAGCACAGTAAAAGTGAGAGTTTGACATTGCTTGTTACGCTAATATAGTGCTGTTCGTTCTATTGTAGTTTGTGAGACGAGATGGTAGTGAGTAGATGAGGCTGTAGTGAAGTGAGGAGTGAAGTGACTGTGAGTGATGAGAATGTGAGTGGATCGTGACTAGAGTGCAGGATCTAGACGAGGCTCGACAGTGAGTCTAGCACTGGTGATCTGCTGCTGTGTGTGGTGTGTGTGCAGAGAGAGAGTGAGTGAGTCCCGAGAGTGAGTGAGAGTGAGTAAGCCCAGTGATGTGAGTGAGTAAGTGTTGAGTGTGTGTGTAGAGGAGAGTAGAGTAGTGAGTGAGTAGAGTGTAGTGTGTATTGTGTGTGTGATGTGTGAGAGAGTGAGTGAGTGAGAGTGAGTGAGAGTGTGTGTGAGAGAGTTTGGAGTGAGAATGTGAGTGAGTGTGATTGAAAAAATGTGGAGATTGAGAGAGTGAGTGAGTGAGTGATGAGTGGTGAGTGTGTGTGTGAGATGAGTGAGTGAGTGAGTGAGTGTGTGTGTGTGTGGAGAGAGAGTGAGTGA
>CM041811.1:36537264-36544764 GCA_023376895.1 Aspiorhynchus laticeps
AAATGTATAATTTAGTCTGATGATTAGTAACAGTTGAGATCATGTTGATCATTTAAGGTCATTAGCAAAGACATTGGTTAATATAATGGGATTGAATACATTTAGTCTAGAACTACAGTATAGATCATTGATATTTAGTCTAGATACTACAGTGAGATTCATGTTGATATTTAGTCTAGAACTACGTAATCGTGTTGATATTAGCTGAACTCAGTAAATCTGTTGATATTTAGTCTAGAACTACAGTAAGATCATGTTGATATTTAGTCTAGAACTACAGTGAGAACGTGTTGATATTTAGTCTAGAACTACAGTAAGATCATGTTGATATTTAGTCTAGAACTACAGTGAGAACGTGTTGATATTTAGTCTAGAACTACAGTAAGATCGTGTTGATATTTAGTCTAGAACTACAGTGAGATCGTGTTGATATTTAGTCTAAACTACAGTAGATCGTGTTGATATTTAGTCTAGAACTACGGTAAGATCGTGATGATATTTAGTCTAGAACTACAGTAAGATCGTGATGATATTTAGTCTAGAACTACAGTAAGATCGTGTTGATATTTAGTCTAGAACTACAGTGAGACCATGTTGATATTTAGTCTAGAACTACAGTGAGATCATGTTGATATTTAGTCTAGAACTACAGTAAGACCGTGTTGATATTTAGTCTAGAACTACAGTAAGACCGTAGTTGATATTTAGTCTAGAACTACAGTAAGATCATGTGATATTTAGTCTAGAACTACAGTAGATCATGTTGATATTTAGTCTAGAACTACAGTAAGACCAGTGTTGATATTTAGTTCTAGAACTACAGTAAGATCATGTTGATATTTAGTCTAGAACTACAGTAAGATCATGATATTTAGTCTAGAACTACAGTGAGATCATGTTGATATTTAGTCTAGAACTACAGTAAGATCATGTTGATATTTAGTCTAGAACTACAGTAAGACCATGTTGATATTTAGTCTAGAACTACAGTGAGATCATGTTGATATTTAGTCTAGAACTACAGTAAGACCATGTTGATATTTAGTCTAGAACTACAGTGAGATCATGATATTTAGTCTAGAACTACAGTGAGATCATGTTGATATTTAGTCTAGAACTACAGTAAGATCGTGTTGATATTTAGTCTAGAACTACAGTAAGATCATGATATTTAGTCTAGAACTACAGTGAGATCATGTTGATATTTAGTCTAGAACTACAGTAAGATCGTGTTGATATTTAGTCTAGAACTACAGTAAGATCGTGTTGATATTTAGTCTAGAACTACAGTAAGATCATGTTGATATTTAGTCTAGAACTACAGTGAGAACGTGTTGATATTTAGTCTAGAACTACAGTAAGATCATGTTGATATTTAGTCTAGAACTACAGTGAGAACGTGTTGATATTTAGTCTAGAACTACAGTGAGATCGTGTTGATATTTAGTCTAGAACTACAGTGAGATCGTGTTGATATTTAGTCTACAACTACAGTGAGATCGTGTTGATATTTAGTCTAGAACTACGGTAAGATCGTGATGATATTTAGTCTAGAACTACAGTAAGATCGTGATGATATTTAGTCTAGAACTACAGTAAGATCGTGTTGATATTTAGTCTAGAACTACAGTGAGATCATGTTGATATTTAGTCTAGAACTACAGTGAGATCATGTTGATATTTAGTCTAGAACTACAGTAAGACCGTGTTGATATTTAGTCTAGAACTACAGTAAGACCGTGTTGATATTTAGTCTAGAACTACGGTAAGATCGTGATGATATTTAGTCTAGAACTACAGTGAGATCATGTTGATATTTAGTCTAGAACTACAGTAAGACCGTGTTGATATTTAGTCTAGAACTACAGTAAGACCGTGTTGATATTTAGTCTAGAACTACAGTAAGATCATGATATTTAGTCTAGAACTACAGTGAGATCATGTTGATATTTAGTCTAGAACTACAGTAAGATCATGTTGATATTTAGTCTAGAACTACAGTAAGACCATGTTGATATTTAGTCTAGAACTACAGTGAGATCATGTTGATATTTAGTCTAGAACTACAGTAAGACCATGTTGATATTTAGTCTAGAACTACAGTGAGATCATGATATTTAGTCTAGAACTACAGTGAGATCATGTTGATATTTAGTCTAGAACTACAGTAAGATCGTGTTGATATTTAGTCTAGAACTACAGTAAGATCATGTATATTTAGTCTAGAACTACAGTGAGATCATGTTGATATTTAGTCTAGAACTACAGTAAGATCGTGTTGATATTTAGTCTAGAACTACAGTAAGATCGTGTTGATATTTAGTCTAGAACTACAGTAAGATCATGTTGATATTTAGTCTAGAACTACAGTGAGATCATGTTGATATTTAGTCTAGAACTACAGTAAGATCATGTTGATATTTAGTCTAGAACTACAGAAAGACCATGTTGATATTTAGTCTAGAACTACAGTGAGATCATGTTGATATTTAGTCTAGAACTACAGTAAGACCATGTTGATATTTAGTCTAGAACTACAGTGAGATCGTGTTGATATTTAGTCTAGAACTACAGTGAGATCGTGTTGATATTTAGTCTAGAACTACAGTAAGATCATGTTGATATTTAGTCTAGAACTACAGTGAGATCATGTTGATATTTAGTCTAGAACTACAGTGAGATCGTGTTGATATTTAGTCTAGAACTACAGTAAGATCGTAAGATGATATTTAGTCTAAAAGAACTACAGTGAGATCATTAAAGTATGAATATTTAGTCTAGAACTACAGTGAGATCATGTTGATATTTAGTCTAGAACTACAGTGAGATCGTGTTGATATTTAGTCTAGAACTACAGTGAGATCATGATATTTAGTCTAGAACTACAGTGAGATCATGTTGATATTTAGTCTAGAACTACAGTAAGATCGTGTTGATATTTAGTCTAGAACTACAGTAAGATCGTGATGATATTTAGTCTAGAACTACAGTGAGATCATGTTGATATTTAGTCTAGAACTACAGTAAGATCGTGATGATATTTAGTCTAGAACTACAGTGAGATCATGTTGATATTTAGTCTAGAACTACAGTGAGATCGTGTTGATATTTAGTCTAGAACTACAGTAAGATCATGTTGATATTTAGTCTAGAACTACAGTGAGATCATGTTGATATTTAGTCTAGAACTACAGTGAGATCGTGTTGATATTTAGTCTAGAACTACAGTAAGATCGTGATGATATTTAGTCTAGAACTACAGTGAGATCATGTTGATATTTAGTCTAGAACTACAGTGAGATCATGTTGATATTTAGTCTAGAACTACAGTGAGATCGTGTTGATATTTAGTCTAGAACTACAGTGAGATCATGTATATTTAGTCTAGAACTACAGTGAGATCATGATATTTAGTCTAGAACTACAGTAAGATTGTGTTGATATTTAGTCTAGAACTACAGTAAGATCATGATATTTAGTCTAGAACTACAGTGAGATCATGATATTTAGTCTAGAACTACAGTAAGATCGTGTTGATATTTAGTCTAGAACTACAGTAAGATCGTGTTGATATTTAGTCTAGAACTACAGTAAGATCTGTTGATATTTAGTCTAGAACTACAGTGAGACGTGTTGATATTTAGTCTAGAACTACAGTAAGATCATGTTGATATTTAGTCTAGAACTACAGTGAGATCGTGTTGATATTTAGTCTAGAACTACAGTAGATCGTGTTGATATTTAGTCTAGAACTACAGTAAGATCATGTTGATATTTAGTCTAGAACTACAGTGAGATCATGTTGATATTTAGTCTAGAACTACAGTGAGATCGTGTTGATATTTAGTCTAGAACTACAGTAAGATCGTGATGATATTTAGTCTAGAACTACAGTGAGATCATGTTGATATTTAGTCTAGAACTACAGTGAGATCATGTTGATATTTAGTCTAGAACTACAGTGAGATCGTGTTGATATTTAGTCTAGAACTACAGTGAGATCATGATATTTAGTCTAGAACTACAGTGAGATCATGTTGATATTTAGTCTAGAACTACAGTAAGATCGTGTTGATATTTAGTCTAGAACTACAGTAAGATCATGATATTTAGTCTAGAACTACAGTGAGATCATGTTGATATTTAGTCTAGAACTACAGTAAGATCGTGTTGATATTTAGTCTAGAACTACAGTAAGATCGTGTTGATATTTAGTCTAGAACTACAGTAAGATCATGTTGATATTTAGTCTAGAACTACAGTGAGAACGTGTTGATATTTAGTCTAGAACTACAGTAAGATCATGTTGATATTTAGTCTAGAACTACAGTGAGAACGTGTTGATATTTAGTCTAGAACTACAGTAAGATCGTGTTGATATTTAGTCTAGAACTACAGTGAGATCGTGATGATATTTAGTCTAGAACTACAGTAAGATCGTGTTGATATTTAGTCTAGAACTACAGTAAGATCGTGTTGATATTTAGTCTACAACTACAGTGAGATCGTGTTGATATTTAGTCTAGAACTACGGTAAGATCGTGATGATATTTAGTCTAGAACTACAGTAAGATCGTGATGATATTTAGTCTAGAACTACAGTAAGATCGTGTTGATATTTAGTCTAGAACTACAGTGAGATCATGTTGATATTTAGTCTAGAACTACAGTGAGATCATGTTGATATTTAGTCTAGAACTACAGTAAGACCGTGTTGATATTTAGTCTAGAACTACAGTAAGACCATGTTGATATTTAGTCTAGAACTACGGTAAGATCGTGATGATATTTAGTCTAGAACTACAGTGAGATCATGTTGATATTTAGTCTAGAACTACAGTAAGACTCGTGTTGATATTTAGTCTAGAACTACAGTAAGACCATGTTGATATTTAGTCTAGAACTACAGTAAGATCATGTATATTTAGTCTAGAACTACAGTAAGATCGTGATGATATTTAGTCTAGAACTACAGTAAGATCGTGTTGATATTTAGTCTAGAACTACAGTGAGATCATGTTGATATTTAGTCTAGAACTACAGTGAGATCATGTTGATATTTAGTCTAGAACTACAGTAAGACCGTGTTGATATTTAGTCTAGAACTACAGTAAGACCATGTTGATATTTAGTCTAGAACTACGGTAAGATCGTGATGATATTTAGTCTAGAACTACAGTGAGATCATGTTGATATTTAGTCTAGAACTACAGTAAGACCGTGTTGATATTTAGTCTAGAACTACAGTAAGACCGTGTTGATATTTAGTCTAGAACTACAGTAAGATCATGATATTTAGTCTAGAACTACAGTGAGATCATGTTGATATTTAGTCTAGAACTACAGTAAGATCATGTTGATATTTAGTCTAGAACTACAGTAAGACCATGTTGATATTTAGTCTAGAACTACAGTGAGATCATGTTGATATTTAGTCTAGAACTACAGTAAGACCATGTTGATATTTAGTCTAGAACTACAGTGAGATCATGTTGATATTTAGTCTAGAACTACAGTAAGATCGTGATGATATTTAGTCTAGAACTACAGTGAGATCATGTTGATATTTAGTCTAGAACTACAGTGAGATCGTGTTGATATTTAGTCTAGAACTACAGTAAGATCATGTTGATATTTAGTCTAGAACTACAGTGAGATCATGTTGATATTTAGTCTAGAACTACAGTGAGATCGTGTTGATATTTAGTCTAGAACTACAGTAAGATCATGTTCACACACAACGCTCTGATTTCTGTCACCATGGCAACACCAGAGCTGTCACTCAATACATGAGAAACAATGTAACTGTTACTTATTTGAAAAAGTAACTTGGATATTTCATTCTAAATTAAAAAGTAATGCGTTACTTTACTAGTTACTTTTAAAAGTAATCTGATTACGTAACTGGCGTATCTTGATCAGGAGTAAAGCAGAGGAACACGGATGAAAGCCTTACCTTCACTGACGTCCAAATCTGTGCGTTTCAGAGAATTAAACAACATCATGAGAGAAAAGACATTAAACTCATCAATACTGATCAGAGCGGAGCGGGGGAGTGTTGGGATGTCTGGGGCGGTTCGGCTGGAGCGGGTTTGGGTTTTGTTTGGGTTTTGTTTGGGTTTGGAGGATTTAAGGTTGTTCTGACGGTCGGATCTCCTTACCTTCAGCCGCGGGAAACACGAGACAGGTTTGCGCTTGAGAGACAGTGCGAGCGAGGAGGTCAATATTCTGAAGTACACACACACACACTCATACTCTCTCTCACACACACACTCACACTCTCTCACACACACACTCATACTCTCTCTCACACACACACACTCACACTCTCTCACACACACACTCACTCATACTCTCACACACACTCACACGCTGGTCTGTGGTGGTTTAGTGTGGTTTATACCTGCGAGGGTGTGCTGGTTAACTCCATCTTCTCCTGAGATTTCTCTTTCGCTACCCGCGCCGCTTCTTTGAACTCCGCGAACTTGTCAGCAAACTGCAGAGAGAGAGAGCGAGAGAGAGAGAGAGAGAGAGAGAGAGAGAGAGAGAGAGAGAGAGAGAGAGAGAGAGAGAGAGAGAGAGAGAGAGAGAGAGAGAGAGAGAGATCAGCACAGACGCGTCAGGAGACCTGGATCATGATCTGGATCTCAGACCGGACTCACTTTGCTCAGATGGGTCTCGGAGGAGAAGCCCAGGCCGTAGACGGTGTTGGCCCGACTGTCCGCCCACTGACCGAACTTGTGTGAGGTTTTGGTGAAGGTCATGTTTGGGGTGATGGTGCTGTTGATGATGGCCTGCGGGAGACACAAGGTCACAGGCATTCTAGAGGTCAAAGCAAGATACATTTTACATCAATTTTAAGGAATAAATGGAAGGAGACAAAGAAATTCACCAAAATTAAAGCGAGACTATGATATCTGCTAATGGGTGCAGAAAAATGCAACTAATTAAAAACAAAAACAAGTTGATTTGTCTTCCTCCGTTGACAGATATTCAGCATAAACTCACTTTTGATCAGTGTCTCAGAAAACAAAACAAATGTATCATGATTTAAGGATGTTCAGATATTTGTCCTGGAGAACTTATTGAGGACGATATTCGTTTTTTTTGCAGTGCATGTGACATTTAATGTTTATAAATGTAAGATTTATGCTCTGATTTATGGCCTTAATGCATGGAAGGCTGAATTCTTCATTAAAAGCTCATATGTGACCCTGGAGCACAAAACCAGTCATAAGGGTCAATTTTGTGAAATTGAGATTTATGCATCATCTGAAAGCTGAATAAATAGCTTTGCATTGATGTATGGTTTGTTATGATAGGATAATATTTGTAAATCTGGAATCTGAGGGTGCAAAAAAATCTAAATATTGAGAAAATCACCTTTAAAGTTGTTCAAATGAAGTCTTAGCAATGCATATTACTAATCAAAAATTAAGTTTACGGTAGGAAACTCACTAAATATCTTCATGGAACATGATCTTAATATCCTAATGATTT
>CM041811.1:36552264-36554764 GCA_023376895.1 Aspiorhynchus laticeps
ACACGCACACACACACACACATATATATATATAAACTCACAAACACTGCACAAACACACACACACACTACACACAAACACACACACACACACGCACAAACATGGCATTACACACATATAAACATACACTGCACAAACACACCGCACACACACACACCACACACACACACACAGACTGCACAAACACAGCACACACACACACACACACACAACACACACACAACACTACACATATATAAACACACACACACTACACATATATAAACACACACACACACACACACACACTGCACAAACACACCGCACACACACACACACACACCGCACACACACACACTGCACAAACACACCGCACACACCGCACACACACCGCACACACACACACACACACACACACACACACACCACAACCACAACACACAGCACACACACACACACACACACACACACACACTACACATATATAAACACACACACACACACACACACACACGCACACACACACCGCACACACACACACTGCTCAAGTGGAAGAACATTTCCTTTCATTCACAATAAAAATATTTACAGTAAGGAATATTCTGTGTATTTCTCAGCACGATGTCTGTTCATTTTGAAGCGATCAGCATCTGATCAATGCGTTTGATCGGCTGATAAACAGCAGTGAATCTCCCAGCAGTCTGTCAATGCTGCATCAACACTGTTTACATTAACATTCATGCTTCAGCAGACTGATTTATCATTCACAATTCATCACAGATCCGACAATATGCAGGTTTATTAGCAGACTGGATTAGGAAGCAACCTGAAGCACAGCTGAAATACGGGGAAAAACACTTTTTTAGTCTATTTTGTGTAAATAAGTGCTTGACTGTGCACTTTAAATATTTATTTTGGCAGCTTAAATTAAAATATTATTTCACACAGTAATGAAAATCTCACTCTCAGTTCATCTGAGATCAGGATGAGTTTGTTTCTTCATCAGGTTTGTAGAAATGTGTCTCTGCATCAGTGTCTCAGCAATGGATGCTCTGCAGTGAATGGGTGCCGTCAGAATGAGAGTCTGATAAAACACAATCAACAGCATTAATCACACAGCACTCACAGTCCATCAGTTAACATCTGGATGAAGACAAAACCTGTCTAAAATATGAGTTCAATAATGCCATTAATAACTCTATCCTCAGTGAAGAAGTGTTCTGGTCATGAATCAGGAGAGAAATCTGCACAGATGCCAAAACAGCTCTAAACTAATATGTGGCTGGATTTTGATGCGAGAGACAACAGCAGATGCACTTTTTCACTGAGGAAGAGTTATTATGAATTATGGATTGTGGACGCACAAACATGGCATTACACACACACACACACACACACAAACATGGCATTGCACGCACACACCGCACACACACACACACACACACACACACACATACAAACATGGCATTACACACACACACACACACAAATGGCATTACACACACACACACGCACACATACATGCATTACACACACACACACACACAACGACAAACACATACCACACAACATGGCAATTACACACACACACGCACAAACATGGCATTACACACACACACACACACAACATGGCATTACACACACACACAACACACAACATGGCATTACACACACACACACACACACACACAACATGGCATCACACACACACACGAAACATGGCATTACACACACACACGCACGCACACTCAAACACACACACATATATAAACAAACACAAACGGCATCAACACACACACACACACAAACATGGCATTACACACACACACAGCACAACATGCCATTACACACGCACGCACGCACACTCAAACATATATAAACACAAACACCGCACAAACACACACACTCACTCACTCACACACATATATAAACACACACACACACACACACACTGCACAAACATGGCATTACACACACACACACAAGCATGCACGCACACTCAAACACGTTATTATGGATTATGAACTCATATTTTAGACAGCTTTTGTCTTCTCCAGATGTTAACTGATGGACTGGAGTGCTGTGGATTATTGTGATGTTTTTATCAGACTCTCATTCTGACGGCACCCATTCACTGCAGAGCATCCATTGCTGAGACACTGATGCAGAGACACATTTCTACAAACCTGATGAAGAAACAAACTCATCCTATCTCAGATGAGCACATTTTCATTTTCGGCTGAACTATTCCTTTACGAACAGGAAACGTGAACCCACGTCTATCTAAACTATTAAAATATTAACTTAAAATGTCATTTATTCGATCTAAAAGAGGTTCGGCTGATAAATACGCGTGCGAATCGCTGATCTATATATAACGAGGCGCACCGAACACATACAGAAACCCATTCAATAACTCCACCGTGACGTCACGCGCGGGGCGCGATGACGTCATCTCGGCGTCACCTGACAGCTGGTTCTGGGTCGTTATGTCCGGTTTGAGAGAAGCACACCGGGTATTT
>CM041811.1:36557264-36567264 GCA_023376895.1 Aspiorhynchus laticeps
ACCTTTTTAAATTCATCAGAGGGAAGGTCGTAAGATAAAGTGGGGGCTCGTCCGGGACGTGAACCCAGAACTTCTATAAAGATTTTAGAACTCAGAATAACTAGAAAAAAAATTAAAATTCACAATTTTAAAATGCTTTTTCTTACATTTTTACACTTTCCATAATCAAAAAAATTCACATAAGAATCTCTTGCTGGTATTTAAAAGGATTTAAAAAGATGTAAAGGTACACTGTAAAAAATGACCGTGATTTTAACGGTAAAAAACTGTGAAAATGCTACAGTAAAAACCTTTTAAATGGTTAACGGTAAGTTCCTGTAAAACTTACAGGGAAAAAACATAAACTGACGTTCCCAGAATTCCCTGCATTGCAAATTTTGTTTGAATATGATGTTTTTTCTTTGAAATAACTATGTTTCTACTTAATTTTTTCTTATCAGTTATGTTTACTAGGGTTGTATGTTATATCTAATGTTGTTAAATTAATGTTTATTGCATATTTCAGTTTAATGATGGTGATTAGTGTTTGTGTGAATGATGCTTCTTCTATATATGTTATTATTTAAAAGCTGCTTTGGTTCATCATGTGACTCTCATCACCTCCTGCTTTTGGTGGTTATCAGTGTATTACAAAGATACAGATTTCAGTACTTAAATAGGTTGGTATATTAACATTATATCAGTTAATGAAATTACGGTATTTAACTGTAAATTTAAGTTAAAACCGTAAGACCTTAAAAAGTTGTTACCGTATTTTTTACGGTAGGATTCCGGCAACCACAGCTGCCGTTTTTTACCGTAAATTTTACGGATTTTTTTTACAGTGTAAGAAACACTCACACACTTAAACTCTCTCTCTCTCTCTCACACACACACACACACACACACACTCTCTCTCTCTCTCTCTCACACACACACTCTCTCTCTCTCTCACACACACACACACACACACTCTCTCTCGCTCTCACACACACACACTCTCTCTCTCTCTCTCTCTCTCTCACACACACACACACACACACTCTCTCTCTCTCTCTCTCTCACACACACTCTCTCTCTCTCTCTCTCTCACACACACACTCTCTCTCTCTCTCTCACACACACACACACTCTCTCTCTCTCTCTCACACACACACTCTCTCTCTCTCTCTCTCACACACACACACACTCTCTCTCTCTCTCTCTCTCACACACTCTCTCTCTCTCTCTCTCTCACTACACACACACACACACACACACACTCTCTCTCTCTCTCTCTCTCACACACACACACACACTCTCTCTCTCTCTCTCTCTCTCACACACACACTCTCTCTCTCTCTCACACACACACTCTCTCTCTCTCTCACACACACTCTCTCTCTCTCTCACTCACACACACACACACTCACTCTCTCTCTCTCTCTCTCTCTCTCACACACACACACACACACACTCTCTCTCTCTCTCTCTCTCTCACACACACATACACACACACTCTCTCTCTCTCTCTCTCTCTCTCTCTCTCTCTCTCTCACACACACACACTCTCTCTCTCTCTCTCTCTCTCTTTTGGTGGTTATCAGTGTATTACAAAGGTACAAAACAGCCATTGAATGTTAAGCTGCTGCAACACAACACACAGAAGCACCCAGATCTCGGAGTGAATGTTTGATTCTGATTGGTCTCTGGGTGAATATTTGACTTGTGTAGTTTAATGCATCCCGTAATAAACATCTCATCTGTTTTCCTTGGACTCGTCGTGACCCGCAGCGCCTCGGAGAAGCTCACGTATCCGTGAAGTATTTTTAGGTTTGGCAGTGTTATGCAAAAACCCAATCTCTGCTTTCATAACGTGACACCAGGATCTTAAACTCTGGACAGCCTTGATATTCCCCTGATAAACCTTCAAGCACACTTAAAATCTCATCTTTTGTGGATGACTGGCACCTGCGAGTAGATGCGAGCGGAGGCATCAGGCTATTTACAGATAATGCTGAGCTAGAGAAAGTTCCCACAGCTGAAATGACACGAAGAGAGCGACCCGTTCGCCTGCAAAGAGCCTCTGATTAATGCAACCTGCAACAAAAGAATGGAAACGATGGATATAATGGACGCAGAGAGCCAGATGACAGCTCTTCTGGACGACGCGCTGGCGGAGGAACAGCTAAACGACGAGGTGGAGGATCTGAGCAACAGGTGAGAAGCTTAAACACACGAGAGAGCTCAGAGATCAAGCACTTCACCGCAGCTGTAGTCAAACGCTCTGGAGCACTTTCATGTTTGTTAACGAAGTCACCAAGCCTGCATTTATTTGATTCAAAGTACAGCAAAATCTCCAGAACTCTCTCACACACACACACACATTCTCAAACACACTCTCTCTCACACACACACACACACACATTCTCAAACACTCTCATCTCTCACACACACACACACACATTCTCAAACACACTCTCTCTCACACACACACACACACACATTCTCAAACACTCTCTCTCTCACACACACACACACATTCTCAAACACTCTCACACACACACACACACACCAACTCACACATCACAACACTCATCTCAACACTCACACCCTCTCTCTCACCACACACACCACACTCTCTCACACCACACACACACTCAACCTCTCTCTCACACACACACACACCACACACTCTCTCTCTCTCTCCACACACACACACACACTCTCAACTCTCTCTCACACACACACACACACCACTCTCTCTCCACACACACACCTCTCAACACACACTCTCTCTCTCTCACACACACACACACACACTCTCTCTCTCTCACACACACACACACACACACACACTCTCTCACACACTCTCCTCACTCTCTCTCACACACACACACACACTCTCCTCTCTCTCTCTCTCACACACACATCTCTCTCACACACACACACACACACACACACACTCTCTCTCTTCACACACACACACACACACACACTCTCTCTCTCTCTCCCACACACACACTCTCTCTCTCTCACACACACACACACACACTCTCTCTCTCACACACACACACACACACACCACACACCCACTCTCTCTCTCACACACACACTACACACTCCCACACACCACACACACACTCTCTCTCTCTCTCTACACACACACACACACTCTCTCTCTCTCTCACACACACACACACACACTCTCTCTCTCACACACACACACAAAATACAGCAAAAAAAAATATACTATTTAAAATAACTGTTTTCTATTTGAATATATGGTAAAATGTAATTTATTCCTGTGATTTCAAAGCTGAATCATTACTCCAGTCCTTCAGAAATCATTCTAATATTCCGATTTGCTGCTCAAAAACATTATTATTATTTAGTGCTGTCAAACGATTAATCGTGATTAATCCAAAATAAAAGTTTTTGTTTACATAATATGTGTGTACTGTGTATATATTTATTATGTGTATATAAATACATGCATGTATATATTTCAGAAAAATTTTATGTTTGTATATTAAATATATTTATATATAATATAAATATATACATGTAAATATTTTCAAACTATATACTGTATGTGTGTGCATTTATATATACATAATAAATATACACAGAACACATACATATATTATGTAAACAAAAACTTATTTTGGATGTTATTATTACTATTATTATTATTATTATGTTGAAAACAGCAGAGTAGAATTTTTTTCAGGTTTCTTTGATGAATAGAAAGTTCAGAAGAACAGCATTTATCTTTTTTAATATTATACATTCCTTTATCATCACTTTTGATCAATTTAAAGCATCCCTGCTAAATAAAAGTTTCTATTTCTATCAATTTATATAATTTCTTTCCCAAAAAACAAAAAAAATTATACCGACTCCAAGCTTTTGAATGGAATAGTGTATAATGTTACAAAAGCTTTTTATTTCAGATAAATGCTGATCTTTTGATTCATCAAAGAATCCTGAAAAAAGTGTACTTAACTGTTTTAAATATTGATAATAATCATAAATATTTCTTGAGCAGAAAATCAGCATATTATTATGATTTCTGAAGATCATGTGACACTGAAGACGCTGAAAATACAGCTTTGATCACAGAAATAAATTACAGTTTAACACATATTCACATAGAAAACAGTTATTTTAAATAATAAAAATATTTCACAATATTACTGTGTTTGCTGTATCAAATGAATGCAAGCTTGGTGAGCAAAAGAGACTTCTTTAAAAAAAAAAATTAGTCCGGTAGTGTATCTGCTGTTAATAATAATTATCTTTACTTTATTTGTCCATTTGTTAGCATGATATTTCCAACATAAGATCACAAAAATCATCTTGTTACTAATGAAGTGCTTAATGTTAAATACCCTGCAGTTTGAGAGCGGTGGTCCAGGACGGTGCGGTCAAGCCGAAGCTCCACTGCCTGATGATGGATCCGTCCTTCTCGATGGTGACGGTCCAGAGCGAGGACAGCGGGATCGTTTGGGAAACCGCTTCCAGCCGCTGCTCCACACCCTGGGCTTCCGAGCTCAACGAACCCGGATACGGCTCCGGAGCGGCCGGCAGGATCGTCTTCATCATGGACGAAGAACTAATGAGCAGAAGAAAGAAGAAGCCTTCAAAGAAGAAGCCTCGGATCAGCCACGAGATCCTCGCTGAAGCCGAGAGGCCGGCGATGGTGGAAGTGTCTCTCCCGAATGTGACACGAGAAGACGGGCACAACACGGACGATCTGAGAGAAGAAAAGCACCAGCGCTTGTTCAGTCTCGTCTCGGACGGATCCGAGATACTAAACATCATCGCTCCGCCGAGAGTCTCCACCGTGGACGAAGAGGAGAGCAAAGGTCTGGAAGATAACTTGTATTACCTCGAGCCTGCTGTGAGATCCCCGGATGAACTTGAGCCGGACTTTGAGACTGTAGAGAGTGTTTTATTAATACCAGAGATCCCAATCCCGTCTATCCAAGTGTCCCGAAGAGGACAGACGAGCGAAGACTACTTTGAGACGTTCACGCTTCTTGACCATCGAGCGGAATCAGTAGAAGAAGTCCGACGCGAAACCGAGGACAAGGTCACAGAAGACGACGAAGGAGATAAAACAGTTCATCCTGAAGCGGAAACAAGGCTTTCTGGAGTCTGCTCAGCTGTGAGTATGCTGGACATTTCTGACGAACATTTGGACGATGTGTTTTACGGCGGAGGGAGCGAGTTACCTACGTCTGCCGGCGTTGGAGAAAAGCAACGAGAGCTTTCCAAATCCCCTTTGAAGGAGAGCGGAAGCGCCTTGTTTGGAAGCGAGGAGCCGGTTCTGACTCCCATATACCTTCCCGAAGGTCCTCCGAAAATCATCGACCCCAATTTGCTCGAGGAGCCCAAAGCCTTGGCGTTCCTCTACTCGGATTTATACGCAGATGCCGTCGGAACCAGGAAGAAGCGGGACGATGACGCCGAGAGCGTGACCTCCGAGAAATCCTTCCACAGTCAAGCGTCCGACTCGGAGGACAGAGGCTATCTGGAGAAGTTTGTGCTCAAGGTGGAGACTCCGGCTGACGTTGTTCCTGAGATACGCCTCGAAGAACGGCATGATCCGTTCAGGCTCGCCGGATACGTGATGCACCACAAAGAAGAAGAAGTGGACAATCAGGAAGAGATCACGGATTTCTTTAGGAACAGTGCTTCTTCATCGCCCTGTGAACCTGTCGAGCAGCTGGAGAACGAGGAAAAGATTGAAATTGTGAGGACGCCTCGGGTTACTTTCAAAGACGAAGCGCCAAGGAGTAAGACCATAAGACCGTCGCTCGCTGACGAGTTTTCAGATGAGTTTTTACCGGTTGAGATAAGTGAGGATTGTCCGGCGTGGGAGGAAAACTTGTCACGCACTGATTCTGACCCAAGACAAAAAACGAAGTCAGTAAGCGATAAAAGCTGTCCGGCGCCAATACAAGCTCAAAACAACACGGTCCGACCCTTAATTCCACCCCACAAACCCTTCCTGGATCTGAGCCCGCTTCTACCCATCCAGACCGAGGACGAGACCGAAACACCAGACGCTGAAGAGGAGAAAGACAACACAAGTAATCAGGACTGTGTGATCTCCGGAGACTCTACGAGAGAGAATCCCACCGATCTGCTGCATGAGGACGGTGCTGAAGCTCCAGCTGACCGATCAGTGATCCGTTAGCATCTGTGACCGTCCTTCAACGAGGTCAAATTATCAGGTGTCTCTATGTCTGTCGTGAGCAGTGTTGGGGGTAACGCATTAAAGTTACGTACATAATCAGATTAATAGTAATGCATTGCTTTTTAATTTAAAAGTTATTTTCAAATAAGTAGCAGTTACATTGTTTCTCGAGTATTGAGTGACAGCTCTGGTGTTGCCATGGTGACAGAAATCAGAGCGTTGTGTGTGAACTAGAGGTCTTCTCCGGTCCTAAAATCCGTACCTGACCCGAATCACTTCTTACATGAACCCGACGTGCATAAATACATTTTTTTAAAGATAAACCCGACCCGAGACAGACCCGATGAAATTAGTCCCGAGTCCGACCGCATTTATTTTCGAACCCGATTGGACCCGAACGTAAACGACAAATCCCGGGGTCCTGCCGACTGATTTGCCCGCTGCTCCATTACTTTCATTCAGTTTATTTACTTATTAGCCTATTACTTTATATTTTTGACTGATGATACATGTTATTTCTGAGTTTGGCTTTCAGTTGTAACCAGTGGATTTGAAATATAAACGTGATAGTTTTATAAAAATGTAATCGATAGGTTAATAAATCATGAGCCTCTTTCACACAGCCATTCCGGAAAATACACGGAAAATGAGTCCCGTGATTTGTCCCGGGATGGTCTGATTTTGCTGCATTCACACTGCCAGTGATTTTCCGGAATCTGTGCGTGCATTCACACACAACCCGTAAAGATCCCGTAAAGACACGTGGCATTTCACGTGACGTGTATAATGCGCCGCGCACCATGTCACTAAACTGAATGATTTCAGCTTCAGCGCGGATAGTGAGGAGCTCCCTGATCGCTGCTTCATTCCAGTTTACATATTTTTCGTCGTGTGAACGTTGATCTGCCTTCAAAACACCCGGTAAAACTGTCGAACGATAAAGTGCATCATCACTACGACGCACCCTTTACGGCATTGATCCGGCTTTTGTTCACACAGCGCTCGTTCCGGGACTGAACCCGGCAATGTTACTAGGTCCCCAACCCGGGATCAATCCCGGAATTAATCCCGGGACGTGTTTGTGTTCACACAGAAGGCACTCCGGCAATTTTCTGGCAATTTTCCGGGACCAACGTGCAGTGTGAAAGGGGCTATGGATTTGCTAGTTTTGTCTGCAACGTTATTTACCTCGTCTCCGGTGAAGGGCTTCTGCACACCAAAAAGAAAAGCCTTGCATTGACACGAAGCGTAATGAAGTGATGGATCTCATATCTATAAGATGGATTTCTGAGGTTACAAACCTATGTTTCTTTTTTACGTGCATTTCTCAAAAATGAACTAAACGTGAACGCACAAGTAGGCTACACATCCGGGAAAGTTTAAAAGAATTCGGGTCTAATCGGGTCCTTTTGGGAAAAGCGCATTTATTTTACTTACCCGAGACCCGAGGCTGCTAATACCAAACCCGACCCGTGTCCGAGACACTCGTAGAAGTTTTGGACCCGAACTTGCTCGGGTCGGACCTTGGGTTTTCGGATCCAAGTGGACCCGTGAAGACTTCTAGTGTGAACATGATCTCACTGTAGATCTAGACTAAATATCAACACGATCTCACTGTAGTTCTAGACTAAATATCAACACGATCTCACTGTAGTTCTAGACTAAATATCAACACGATCTCACTTTAGTTCTAGACTAAATATCAACATGATCTCACTTTAGTTCTAGACTAAATATCATGATCTTACTGTAGTTCTAGACTAAATATCAACACGATCTCACTGTAGTTCTAGACTAAATATCAACACGATCTCACTGTAGTTCTAGACTAAATATCAACATGATCTCACTGTAGTTCTAGACTAAATATCAACACGATCTCACTGTAGTTCTAGACTAAATATCAACACGATCTCACTGTAGTTCTAGACTAAATATCAACACGATCTCACTGTAGTTCTAGACTAAATATCAACACGATCTCACTGTAGTTCTAGACTAAATATCAACACGATCTCACTGTAGTTCTAGACTAAATATCAACACGATCTCACTGTAGTTCTAGACTAAATATCAACACGATCTCACTGTAGTTCTAGACTAAATATCAACACGATCTCACTGTAGTTCTAGACTAAATATCAACACGATCTCACTGTAGTTCTAGACTAAATATCAACACGATCTCACTGTAGTTCTAGACTAAATATCAACACGATCTCACTGTAGTTCTAGACTAAATATCATGATCTCACTGTAGTTCTAGACTAAATATCAACACGATCTCACTGTAGTTCTAGACTAAATATCAACACGATCTCACTGTAGTTCTAGACTAAATATCAACACGATCTCACTGTAGTTCTAGACTAAATATCAACACGATCTCACTGTAGTTCTAGACTAAATATCAACACGATCTCACTGTAGTTCTAGACTAAATATCAACACGATCTTACTGTAGTTCTAGACTAAATATCAACACGATCTCACTGTAGTTCTAGACTAAATATCATGATCTCACTGTAGTTCTAGACTAAATATCAACACGATCTCACTGTAGTTCTAGACTAAATATCAACACGATCTTACTGTAGTTCTAGACTAAATATCATGATTTCACTGTAGTTCTAGACTAAATATCATGATCTTACTGTAGTTCTAGACTAAATATCAACACGATCTTACTGTAGTTCTAGACTAAATATCAACACGATCTTACTGTAGTTCTAGACTAAATATCAACACGATCTTACTGTAGATCTAGACTAAATATCAACACGATCTTACTGTAGTTCTAGACTAAATATCAACACGATCTTACTGTAGTTCTAGACTAAATATCAACACGATCTTACTGTAGTTCTAGACTAAATATCAACACGATCTCACTGTAGTTCTAGACTAAATATCATGATCTTACTGTAGTTCTAGACTAAATATCATGATCTTACTGTAGTTCTAGACTAAATATCAACACGATCTCACTGTAGTTCTAGACTAAATATCAACACGATCTCACTGTAGTTCTAGACTAAATATCAACACGATCTTACTGTAGATCTAGACTAAATATCATGATCTCACTGTAGTTCTAGACTAAATATCATGATCTTACTGTAGTTCTAGACTAAATATCATCACGATCTCACTGTAGTTCTAGACTAAATATCAACATGATCTTACTGTAGTTCTAGACTAAATATCAACACGATCTCACTGTAGTTCTAGACTAAATATCATCATGATCTCACTGTAGTTCTAGACTAGATATCATCACGATCTCACTGTAGTTCTACACTAAATATCATCATGATCTTACTGTAGTTCTAGACTAAATATCATCACGATCTCACTGTAGTTCTAGACTAAATATCATCATGATCTTACTGTAGTTCTAGACTAAATATCATGATCTTACTGTAGTTCTAGACTAAATATCAACATGTATTTACTCATCTCACCTGCACAAAAACACATTCAGTGTTCCTCAAAATCAATAAACAGTCAAATGCAAACTCAGAATATGATGCAAACCTGCAATAATTAAATAAGACAAATATCATTTATGTATTTAATTCCATTTTATTAACCAATGTCTTTGCTAATGACCTTTGATGATCCAATTCAACCATACTAATAAGTAAAAATAACACATTTGTGTTTGATTGTAGTTATTGCTGAATAGTGTTGAACTGTGTCATATTCTTCATGTGATTAGTTTGATCTGCGTCCTCTACTGTACAGACCTGAATCTACATTAACTTCAGTCTGAGCCGGATTCACTTCACTTTTACTGTGAAAGGGCTTTTATGTTTATAAAATAACTTTATT
>CM041811.1:36572264-36579764 GCA_023376895.1 Aspiorhynchus laticeps
AACATTCAGAAACTGTAATTGAAATAAATAAGGATCAATAAATACTGAAATAAATTTTGTTTATTATTTCATCTGACATGCGCAACACGGACCGAAGCACACAGAGGGGGGTGTTGAAGACGCGCTAATAAAAACATATTCTCTCTCTATTAATATGTACGTGAGTGTAAATGTCAGCAGCATCATATATGACTAAAGCATTGAAGGTAAAAGAAGAGCATATTGATGCAGCTATTTTATTCCAACCGTTACTCCTCACCAGACGCTTCCGTAAATATTTAGTTTATACGTAGAGTTACACTTCAACTAAGTGTAATGGTGCAACGAACAGGGCCGGATTTACTTCTTTTCGTGACATAGGCAAAACTAATTTTTGGGCCTCCCTTCCCTATTAATATGACTAATATTACCACCCAAGTAAACTAAAATATTTCTTAATCAGTGGAAACTGTTACAGTGTTTTCTATCGCAATAAGCGCTTATTTTCAGTCAATAAAAATCGAATGTAGTTCTTAATTTGTTTGAGAACTGAGAAAGACCATTTCATTACTAGGCGCGGCGTCATGGCCACATAACCACTTCGAGAGTGCATTATTTCTCTAATAATTTTAACAGCCTGGAGTCACAATCACACATCGAGGCATTGTTCAGATGATTTGTTTCATTTGACATGTTTCTATGGAAGCACGTTTCCGCCACTGAATACAAAAATAAAAAAAAGGTTACTGCGACTTTTTATCTCACAATTCAGACTTTTTTTTCCTCCGAATTGTGAGATATAAACTCGTAATTACCTTTTTTATTTTTTCCATGTTTTCATCCTGAAATCTCGTGTGTGTTGAACTAATACGCACCTCATCCCAAACCTTCCGTTGCAAACTCCAAAACGTCATTTTAGAGCTAATAACAGAGGCTTGAGCCATTGATATGCAGTCTAATGCAGTTATTAGAGAGATATTAAGTGCATGTGAATACCTGCGTCTCTCAGCAGTGTTCAGCGTCTCTCTACTAACAGCGAATCTTTAAGTTGAACTGCTTCAAGAACCTCGCTACAGCTGCCAAACTATTTTATTGATAAATTCGCGGGGAAACAAGTTTCTGTGCACGTCTCCACATGTGTGCGCGTCTGTGAGAGAGAACGGGAGAAAGAAAGCGTGATTTCCATAAAGACATGGAAACTGTCATTTTTTACCCTATTGTTTGTTATATTTATTTGCTCAATGTCTTCTGGGGTTTTGGTTCTTGTACTGTTGTAGATATCCCATAGTATAACAAAAATATTATATCTCTTCATTGTGTTTAGGCCCCCCCTGGACGAGCGAGCATAGGCACGTGCCTAGACGTGTGGCAACGAACACATATTAAGTAGTGCGTAAGTTGTGACTTAGTGGCCATTTACGTCAAAACTAGGCTATGTTGTAACTTACGTACAGCTGGTGCAACCGGCCCCTGGTCTTTTAAACAGATGACACTGGTCTGATTTTCTGATTATGTGATTAGTTAAGATCTTAACTAGTTCCTCAGACATTAGACAGGCAAACCTGTCTTTCATTAAGATTATTGAGTTAATGGAATCAATGATGATGTTAACCCTTGTGTGTCAATTTTTTTTTTTAAATATAGAGTCATAAAAATATTATACATTAATATTTTTCCACTGATTTTTTAACCAACATCAGTTCTGATCATACCTACCAAAATTTCATTAATTTTCAGGATTTTAACCCTGTAAGTGCCTGTTTGTTTACATAATGCCCCTGTTGTTTTTTCATTAAAAAAATGAAAATAATCATGTTGCATGTACTAAATACTACACATAAGCTTATTCTGGATTATTACAGTCTGGGAGATGTCAATGATTTGACAATATTAATTTTGATGAATTATTATTTCTTGTGCACTATAAGATCACACAAACCCTGATATACATACCAACAATTTCAATTAATTTTTTTTAGCAGAAGCAGAAAACAGAAGAAAATCAAGTATTTGGTCCAAACGTCAAACCAAACCAAAATAGTAAAAATCATTAATAGGAAATTGTAATCATGTTAGTTTAGAATTGAATGCCTCATTAAAAAGAAAGATATGTATGTCAATGGTACGTCAAAACTACAATATTGATTTTGATTGATTTACTTGCCGAAGTCGAGAGTCATGTTTTTGATAATCTCTTGATGAAATAGATTTATGAACAAAATACTAAGTATTTTACTCTGATTCATTACACAACATCAAGTTGTTTTTGGAAGGGTTGAATCGTTAGAATTAATGAATTCCAATTCGATCTACTTCAATGTAGTTGAAAAACATTTGATATCAAACATGGATTTATCAGTGTCTCTTTTGCAAAACATGAATGCTCTGAATGACCATGATTCAAAATCACCAAGATTGCTATTCATTAAACTGGATCGAATCAGAGCTGTTTTTGTAAATAAACTCGATTCGGATGAAATTGAAGATTTTTACTTTTTTTAAGAGTTGTATTCTTTCATTAACTGAAGAACAAATGTTAAACTAAAATTGAATGGAATCTTATGAATGGAATGATTCAATGACTCACTCAAGATTGACTCGATTCATTACTGGATGAATCAGTGTTTTTGAATGAATCTCTTGAATGAATGATTCAATGACTCACTCAAGATTGACTTGATTCATTACTGGATGAATCAGTGTTTTTGAATGAATCTCTTGAATGAATGATTCAATGACTCACTCAAGATTGACTTGATTCATTACTGGATGAATCAGTGTTTTTGAATGAATCTCTTGAATGAATGATTCAATGACTCACTCAAGATTGACTTGATTCATTACTGGATGAATCAGTGTTTTTGAATGAATCTCTTGAATGAATGATTCAATGACTCACTCAAGATTGACTTGATTCATTACTGGATGAATCAGTGTTTTTGAATGAATCTCTTGAATGGAATGATTCAATGACTCACTCAAGATTGACGATTCATTACTGGATGAATCAGTGTTTTTGAATGAATCTCTTGAATGAATGATTCAAAGACAAATACATTTTTAACAGCTCCTTTTCGTCCAGCTAAAAATAAAAGATGAGCACACAGGTATCCGATTCCTGACCTTAAGTGTTTGATTCTGGAATTGATTTTCGATTCTCAACCGTACTAAGGACGCTGACGTGCCTGTAGTTGATGTTGCGTCGCGAGTTGACGTCCCAGCTCTGAATGGCCTCCCACATTTTGTCCATGACGTATGACCTCTTGGGCTCCTCCATGCTCCAGACCTCTGAGCCGTCGAACACGATGTGCGACAGGACTCCGCAGGCGTTATAGGACACCTCGATGCCATCCGCTTTACTGTCCAGCAGCTCACTGCGAGAGAGCCGCGGCGTTAGACACTCACAGCAAACACCGAGCTAATGAGGCACAGAGAAGCGCTTTCACACCTGAACACCGTGATGAACTGTTTGGTCAGCAGCTGCGGCCTCAGCGCCTTCACCTCGGCCACGTTACCCAGCAGCCCCAGCATGTTACGGTGCAGCTCCTGCTTATCAGGAAACTCCTGCGGGACGAGCAGAAACCAAACGCATGAGGGACGAGCAGAGCTTCTGCTGACAATCATTCATTATTCAGGCTGCGTTTGGAACAGAACTGAAACTGTGATGAACGGACCTTCAGACAATCCAGGAAGAGATTCATGCCGTTACACTCCAGGAACATCTGACAGTTATCAGGCGTCTCGTCTGTGATGTTCCAGAGCGCGCTCCACGAGAACTCCATCACCTGATCACACTACACACACACACACACACACACGCACAGAACAGACACACACACACACACAAGACACACACAGAGACACAGACACAGACACACACAGAGACACACACACACACACACACAGAGACAGACACACACACACACACACACACACGACAGACACACACACACACAGAGACACAGACACACACACAGACACACACACACACACAGACACACACACACACACGCACAGAGACACAGACACAGACACACACACACACACACACACAGACACACACACACACAGACACACAGACACACACACACCACACACACAGTTAACTCTGACTATAACCAGAAAACACATTCCCATTAGCAGAATCACATACATTAAAAAACATTCATTACTTAAAAAAACAAAACAAACTGAGATAACATAAAATACATTTAAAAAAAATGTTTTTGTGACTTTAAAAAATTATAACTTTAAATAAAATTACCTGAAATAAAAAAAAGTACACTTATTTTATTTACAAGTCAACATTTCTCATATTCATTTAATTTAAGCGGAAGTGCAAAATAACAAACAAAAGCTAATCAAAATGACAAAAACGCACAACAAAACTACTGAAACGTTAATTAAAATGAACACAAAAAATTTAAATATGAACAAAACTATAATAGTATATCAGGGATACTGAAATAACACTATCACAGTCATGAACAGAATGAATCAGTGATGAGTCTGATTCACTAATGAATCAGTGATGAGTCTGATTCACTAATGAATCAGTGATGAGTCAATCAATGATGAGTCCGATTCACTAATGAATCAGTAATGAGTCTGATTCACTAATGAATCAGTGATGAGTCTGATTCACTAATGAATCAGTGATGAGTCTGATTCACTAATGAATCAGTGATGAGTCAATCAATGATGAGTCCGATTCACTAATGAATCAGTAATGAGTGTTTCAGTAATGAATCAATGAGGAGTCTGTTTCACTAATGAATCAGTGTTGAGTCTGATTCACTAATGAATCAGTAATTAGTCAGTTTCAGTAATGAATCAATGAGGAGTCTGTTTCACTAATTAATCAGTGATGAGTCTGTTTCACTAATGAATCAGTAATGAGTGTTTCAGTAATGAATCAGTGTTGAGTCCGATTCACTAATGAATCAATGATGATTCTGTTTCGGTAATGAATCAGTGATGAGTGTTTCAGTAATGAATCAGTGATGAGTCTGATTCACTAATGAATCAGTGATGAGTCTGTTTCAGTAATGAATCAATGATGATTCTGTTTCGGTAATGAATCAATAATGAGTCTGATTCACTAATGAATGAGTGATGAGTGTTTCAGTAATGAATGAGTGATGAGTGTTTCAGTAATGAATCAATGATGAGTCTGATTCACTAATGAATGCAGTGATGAGTGTTTCAGTAATGAATGAGTGATGAGTGTTTCAGTAATGAATCAATGATGAGTCTGATTCACTAATGAATGAGTGATGAGTCTGTTTCAGTAATGAATCAGTGATGAGTGTTTCAGTAATGAATCAATGATGATTCTGTTTCGGTAATGAATCAATTAATGAGTCTGATTCACTAATGAATCAGTGATGAGTGTTTCAGTAATGAATGAGTGATGAGTGTTTCAGTAATGAATCAGTGATGAGTGTTTCAGTAATGAATCAGTGATGAGTGTTTCAGTAATGAATCAGTGATGAGTGTTTCAGTAATGAATCAGTGATGAGTGTTTCAGTAATGAATGAGTGATGAGTGTTTCAGTAATGAATCAGTGATGAGTGTGATTCACTAATGAATCCGTGATGAGTCTGATTCACTAATGAATCAGTGATGAGTGTTTCAGTAATGAATCAAGTGATGAGTCTGTTTCACTAATGAATCAATGATGATTCTGTTTCGGTAATGAATCAATGATGATTCTGTTTCGGTAATGAATCAGTGATGAGTGTTTCACTAATGAATCAATGATGAGTCCGTTTCGGTAATGAATCAGTGATGAGTGTTTCACTAATGAATCAATGATGAGTCTGTTTCAGCAATAAATCAATAATGAGTCTGATTCACTAATGAATCAATGATGAGTCTGTTTCGGTAATGAATCAGTGATGAGTGTTTCACTAATGAATCAATGATGAGTCTGTTTCGGTAATGAATCAGTGATGAGTGTTTCACTAATGAATCAATGATGAGTCTGTTTCGGTAATGAATCAGTGATGAGTGTGATTCAGTAATGAATCAATGATGAGTCTGTTTCGGTAATGAATCAATAATGAGTCTGATTCACTAATGAATCAATGATGATTCTGTTTCAGTAATGAATCAATAATGAGTCTGTTTCACTAATGAATCAATGATGATTCTGTTTCAGTAATGAATCAATAATGAGTCTGTTTCACTAATGAATCAATGATGATTCTGTTTCGGTAATGAATCAGTGATGAGTGTTTCACTAATGAATCAATGATGTGTCTGTTTCAGTAATGAATCAGTGATGAGTGTTTCACTAATGAATCAATGATGAGTCTGTTTCGGTAATAAATCAATGATGAGTCTGATTCACTAATGAATCAATGATGATTCTGTTTCAGTAATGAATCAATGATGAGTCTGTTTCACTAATGAATCAATGATGATTCTGTTTCGGTAATGAATCAGTGATGAGTGTTTCAGTAATGAATCAGTGATGAGTGTTTCACTAATGAATCAGTGATGAGTGTTTCAGTAATGAATCAGTGATGAGTGTTTCAGTAATGAATCAGTGATGAGTGTTTCAGTAATGAATCAGTGATGAGTGTGATTCACTAATGAATCAGTGATGAGTGTTTCACTAATGAATCAGTGTTGAGTCCGATTCACTAATGAATCAATGATGATTCTGTTTCAGTAATGAATCAGTGATGAGTGTTTCAGTAATGAATCAGTGATGAGTCTGTTTCGGTAATAAATCAATAATGAGTCTGATTCACTAATGAATCAATGATGATTCTGTTTCGGTAATGAATCAATGATGATTCTGTTTCGGTAATGAATCAGTGATGAGTGTTTCACTAATGAATCAGTGATGAGTCCGATTCACTAATGAATCAATGATGATTCTGTTTCGGTAATGAATCAGTGATGAGTGTTTCAGTAATGAATCAGTGATGAGTCCGATTCACTAATGAATCAATGATGATTCTGTTTCAGTAATGAATCAGTGATGAGTCCGATTCACTAATGAATCAATGATGATTCTGTTTCAGTAATGAATCAGTGATGAGTGTTTCAGTAATGAATCAGTGTTGAGTCCGATTCACTAATGAATCAAGTGATGAGTCTGTTTCGGTAATGAATCAGTGATGAGTGTTTCACTAATGAATCAGTGATGAGTCCGATTCACTAATGAATCAATGATGATTCTGTTTCGGTAATGAATCAGTGATGAGTGTTTCACTAATGAATCAGTGATGAGTCCGATTCACTAATGAATCAATGATGATTCTGTTTCGGTAATGAATCAGTGATGAGTCTGATTCACTAATGAATCAGTGATGCGTCCGATTCACTAATAAATCAACGATGATTCTGTTTCGGTAATGAATCAGTGATGAGTGTTTCACTAATGAATCAGTGATGAGTCTGTTTCGGTAATGAATCAATGATGAGTCTGATTCACTAATGAATCAATGATGATTCTGTTTTGGTAATAAATCAATAATGAGTCTGATTCACTAATGAATCAGTGAT
>CM041811.1:36617264-36639764 GCA_023376895.1 Aspiorhynchus laticeps
GACCGTAATACATTGTGTAATATGACACGTGACTCCGCCCACTAAGGGGGAGGAGACTGCCAAAAGATTTTAAAGTACCGTTTCCATGGTAACACAATGTCCAATTTCAAAATGGTTTGAACGGGATGAATTTTGAGGTTTTAAGCTATATATAATATATAATTTATAATTTATGATGATTACTAAAATATTTGATAGGGAAAAAAGACAAAGAAAAAAAGAGCGCCAAGCATCCCACAGATGAACCTGACGCCAGTCAAAGCCAGAAAAACACATTTGATGATCAGTTTGAAGCCGGCATGATATTAAAAAATATAGTTGATTTGATTTTATGCCAAATTAACGCTGCAAAGGTGGCTCAGAAGCGCTTCTGAAGTGGCATTTGTGTCTTTACACAGAGGTGGCTAAATGCATTTCCAACTGCATACTGGGTAAATTAATTCTGCCTTTTATGCAACATTGTATCTTTACACTAAATTTCGAGCAGGCACACAAACGCTGCAGAATGATGCACGCTCTGAACTTTAATACTTATGCCAAAGTTACTCTGCAAAGGTGGCTCAGAAGCGCCTCTGAAGTGGCATCTTTTAAATGCGGCTCAGAGGTGGCATGAATGCATTTATACAGCAATTACGACTGTATGCTTTGATGCTGAGGACCGAGGTGGGTCAGAGCAGGTATAGTCAACGGGACAAATGCAGACAAATGTTTAAACAGCTCGTTCACGTCTTTGTACAGATATCAGAAGGATCCCAGCGTAAGGAACAAGTGGATACACTGTAAAAAATTACCGTGATTTTAACGGTAAAAAACTGTTAAATGGTTAACGGTAAGTTCCTGTAAAATTTACAGGGAAAAAGAACCTGTAAATTTGATGTTTTTTCTTTGAAATAACTATGTTTATACTTAGTTTTTTCTTATTAGTTATGTTTATTAGGGTTGTATGTTACATCTAATGTTGTTAAATTAATGTTTATTGCATATTTCAGTTTAATGAGTCTCAGTGTTTGTGTGAATGATGCTTCTTCTATATATGTTATTAATTAAAAGCTGCTTTGGTTCATCATGTGACTTTATCATCAACCTCCTGATTTTGGTGGTTATCAGTGTATTACAAAAGATGCAAAACAGATTTCAATACTTCAATATGTTGGTATATTAACATTATATCAGTTAATGAAATTACGGTATTTAACTGTAAATTTAAGTTAAAACGGTAAAACCTAAAATGTTACCGTATTTTTTACGGTAGAATTACGCTGCCGGTTTTTTACCGTAAATTTTACGGATTTTTTTTTACAGTTTAGTTTACTTTTAATGGCGTCCCGGATCGTATCAGAGCATGTTGTTTTGTAAACGAGGCACGGAGAGTCACAAAGAATCATTTGTTGAGAGATGAAGCGGAGCTAGATCTGACTGCAGCTGCATCACAAACCGTGAGTAAATTATTTCATAATGCTTTGTCTGGAAATTACAGTTTTATTTTGATCATGTTGTAAAAACACTCAAAAAATGCAATATTGAGGGGGTGTTGATAGTGTTTCCTATGCAGTGATGTTAGCCAATCACAACAGCGGCTGATTACTGGCGAGCCTTAAAGGACACGCCCCTTAAAACAGGTCGTTTTAGACAGAGGGTCGAAAATAATCATTTTTCCAAATTTTTTTTTTTGCAAAAAACTTTATTAACGTTAGAACTTATAAGTAGACCTCAAGGAACAAAAAGTAGAAAAATAATAAAAAATTCATGTCATGACCCCTTTAACGATTCATCAGTGCATGTTTCTTTTCTCTTTTGTTTTCATTTTAATCAAAATATCAATTTTTTTTTGCTTTTCTCTTGTATCTTTACCCTGTTAATATTGTAAAGGTTTAGTAAACAGATTAAGCTAAATTAATTAATCAATTAATGAATTAACAAGTAAAATAAAATGCCTTAACCTTACATTTAAGCTTACATTCAGTACGTCACAATGTTGAAGAAAATATTAGTTTTCGGGATATAAAACACTATCACTTGTTTTTTCAGCAGTACACATCTAACAAACTGTATCCCACAATGCATTGAGCTTGTCATTTACAGTATTGCATGGTTTTATCTCACAGTTATGAGTTTATATCTCACAATCCGGACTTTTCATCTCAGAATTGGCAGTTTATATCTTTAATAAGTATCTGAGCAGACTGACAGTAGTTGAAACATTTTACCACAAATTTGGATTAATAGCACAAAACTACTGTATTTATTTGTGCGATGACAGCAGGAGAACCCGCTAATGTTATGAGGTCTAATGTTATGATATTACATATGTTATTATGTAATGTTATGAGGTCTAATGTTATGATATTGCATGTTATTATGTAATGTTATGAGGTCTAATGTTATGATGTTACACATGTTATGATGTAATGTTATGAGGTCTAATGTTATGATGTTACACGTTATTATGTAATGTTGTGAGGTCTAATGTTATGATGTTACACACGTTATGTTATTTTATGAGGTCTAATGTTATGATGTTACACATGTTATTATGTAATGTTGTGAGGTCTAATGTTATGATGTTACACATGTAATGTTATAAGGTCTAATGTTATGATGCTACACATGTTATTATGCAATGTTATGATATTATGCAATGTTACAAGGTCTAATGTTATGATGTTACATATGTTATTATGCAATGTTATGAGGTCTAATGTTATGATGTTACACACATTATTATGCAGTGTTATGAGGTCTAATGTTATGATGTTACACATGTTATTATGTAATATTATGAGGTCTAATGTTATGATGTTACATATGTTATTATGTAATGTTATGAGGTCTAATGTTATGATGTTACACGTTATTATGTAATGTTGTGAGGTCTAATGTTATGATGTTACACATGTTATTATGTAATGTTATAAGGTCTAATGTTATGATATTACACGTTATGTAATGTTATAAGGTCTAATGTTATGATGTTACACATGTTATTATGTAATGTTATGAGGTCTAATGTTATGATGTTACACGTTATTATGTAATGTTATAAGGTCTAATGTTATGATGTTACACGTTATTATGTAATGTTTTGGAGTCTTATGTTATGATATTACACATGTTATTATGTAATGTTACGAGGTCTAATGTTATAATGTTACACATGTTATTATGTAATGTTATGATGTCTAATGTTATGATGTTACATGTTATTATGTAGTGTTGTGAGGTCTAATGTTATGATATTACACATGTTATTATGTAATGTTTTGGAGTCTTATGTTATGATATTACACATGTTATTATGTAATGTTATGAGGTCTAATGTTATGATGTTACACATGTTATTATGTAGTGTTGTGAGGTCTAATGTTATGATATTACACGTTATTATGTAATGTTTTGGAGTCTTATGTTATGATTTTACACATGTTATTATGTAATGTTATGGGGTCTAATGTTATGATGTTACACATGTTATTATGTAATGTTATTAGGTCTAATGTTATGATGTTACACATGTTATTATGTAATGTTATGAGGTCTAATGTTATGATGTTACACGTTATGTAATGTTATGAGGTCTAATGTTATGATGTTACATGTTATTATGTAATGTTACGAGGTCTAATGTTATGATGTTACACATGTTATTATGTAATGTTATGAGGTCTAATGTTATGATGTTACACGTTATTATGTAATGTTATAAGGTCTAATGTTATGATGTTACACATGTTATTATGTAATGTTTTGGAGTCTTATGTTATGATATTACACATGTTATTATGTAATGTTACGAGGTCTAATGTTATAATGTTACACATGTTATTATGTAATGTTATGATGTCTAATGTTATGATGTTACATGTTATTATGTAATGTTATGAGGTCTAATGTTATGATGTTACACATGTTATTATGTAATGTTGTGAGGTCTAATGTTATGATGTTACACATGTTATTATGTAGTGTTGTGAGGTCTAATGTTATGATATTACACATGTTATTATGTAATGTTTTGGAGTCTTATGTTATGATATTACACATGTTATTATGTAATGTTATGAGGTCTAATGTTATGATGTTACACATGTTATTATGTAATGTTTTGGAGTCTTATGTTATGATGTTACACGTTATTATGTAATGTTATGAGGTCTAATGTTATGATGTTACACATGTTATTATGTAATGTTATGAGGTCTAATGTTATGATGTTACACGTTATTATGTAATGTTATGAGGTCTAATGTTATGATGTTACACGTTATGTAATGTTATGAGGTCTAATGTTATGGTGTTACACATGTTATTATGTAATGTTACGAGGTCTAATGTTATGATGTTACACATGTTATTATGTAATGTTATGAGGTCTAATGTTATGATGTTACACGTTATTATGTAATGTTATGATGTCTAATGTTATGATGTTACACATGTTATTATGTAATGTTATGAGGTCTAATGTTATGATGTTACACATGTTATTATGTAATGTTATTACCAGAGGTGGACAAAGCACACAACTCCATTACTTGAGTGAAAGTACAGAGACTGCTGGTTGAATATGTGACCCTGGAGCACAAAACCAGTCATAAGGGTCAATTTTTCAAAATTGATATTTATACATCATCTGAAAGCTGGATAAATAGCTTTGCATTGATGTATGGTTTGTTATGATAGGATGATATTTGAAAATCTGGAATCTGAGGGTGCAAAAAAATCAAAATATTGAGAAAATCACCTTTAAAGTTGTTCAAATGAATTCTTAGCAATGCATATTACTAATCAAAAAATAAGTTTTGATAAATTTACGGTAGGAAATTTACTAAATATCTTCATGAAACATGATCTTAATATCCTAATGATTTTTGGCATAAAAGGAAAATTGATAATTTTGACCCATACAATGTATATATAATATACCTGTGCTGCTTATGACTGCTGTTGTGCTCCAGGGACACATATTACTCTATTACAAGTGAAAAGTGTAAAAACGTAAAAGCACTTGCTTTTAAAAGTAAATATTAAAAGTGCATTTCCTTTATGTCAGCGCACTGTATTATTATTATTATTATTATTGTTGCATGTAATACTTGCAATACCTCGAAAGCAACTAACAATACATTACGCCTAGCTTATAATATCATTGAAATAAAGAGCCACATTTGAACAGATTGCTGTAAATACAGACTGATTAGAAAAACATCAAACATGCTTTAAGACTCAGCAACACAACTTTACAACAGCAACACTGCTTTAACAATAAAACAACAGCAAGATTTATTTGACATCAAAACAAACATTTCCAAAATGCTCTGTAATCGCTCTCGTGATGCTTTGATATCAAACACAGAATGTGTATTTGTGTTTTGTTAGGAGATGCACATTGTTCTGTCTTTATAGGTATTATTAGTGTTTACACTATTTTGCGAAATCAGACGATATTGTGTCTAATATACATCACAATATTAACTTCTTATTAAATTATTGTAACTAAATATCACATTTGCAACTGGTCAGTGTTCAAAAATGCTGGGAAATCAATTAATGTAGCCCTACAATAGTGATTACTGATACTGTCTGAAAAATAAAACCACCCACTGACTTTCAAAGCTGCTACATACATAGTAATGACTTTCTAGTCTACTTCGAGGACCTTGATAGAAATGTAATGCAGTGAAAAGTGCGATATTTGTCTTTCCAGTGTAGTGAAGTTACTCAAGTACTCGAAGTGTACTTAAGCACAGTACTCAAGTAAATGTACTTCATTACTGTCCGTCTCAGCTGTTTGAAACCCTCGGATACTGTTTTGAAGCAGTATGTAGTATGCAGTACGCAGTACACTAGTATTCAGTCAGCATCTCTCTGTTTCCATGGAAACTCCTCCAGCAGCAGGGCTCCATTAGCATCACCTGATAATGATTGGCTTTAATGCAGATAAAACACAGCCATGTATCATACTACATGAAGTGCGTCTGTGTAGTATGTAGTGTGTTGAATATGTAGTATGGTGAATGGTGTCATCTTCAACGAGCACACGCCCTCCGCTCCCGAGCGCGCTCCCGTGCGCGCCCCCCGCGTCCCGTGCGCGTTCCCGCCGCAGACCCACAAACCCACATCAGATCTGGATCTGTGTCAAGGACACGGGCGAAAAACACATAATAATTCGGATTCGGAGCTTCTGCGGGATTCGGGCCCGATTCGGATTCCGTGAGCGCTGATCGAACCGGACGCACGAACCGAGGCGGATCCGGTCCGGAGCTGGTGTTCATGAATGAAACCCCGAGATCAGATCGATAAATGACGGATAAACAGATCCGCGGTGGAATATATGGATGTGATGTGAAATCATTGATCTTCAGCATCGCCTGCCTCCATTTTGAATCTGATTTAATACCGGGATTTTATTCGTGATGATGGATTTATTCTCCTGATTTATTCCTCAGTCACAGTTAAACCGGATTGTCGATCACTGAAGCCGGATTCTGATCCGATCTGATCGTGTTTCTGAATATAATCACAGAAAGGCTCGAAGTGATTCGGTTCGGTTCGGAGATGAAGGATTCGGATCAGTGAATATGTGCCCCTCATGAGAGAGAGAGAGAGAGAGAGAGAGAGAGGGGGGTGATCCATCTGCCCTGAACCCCGATGATGAAGATGATGATGCTGGAGACACAGGTATCACACACACACACACACACACACACTCTCACCTCACACACCACACACACACACTACTCACTCTATACACACACACACTCTTCTCTACCCCACACACACACACACACACACCACTCTTCCCCTCAACACACACTACTACTACACACACTACCACACTCTCTCTCAACACACACACAACACACACACACACACACACACACAACACACACACACTCACCACACACACACACATCACACTATACACCACACACACACACACACACACAACACCACACACACACACACACACACACATACACTCACTAATACACACACACCACACTATCCACACACACTCACTAATCACACACACACACACACACACACACACACACACTCACTATCACACACACACACACACACATCATCCTCTAATCACACACACACACACACCACACACATCACACACACATACACTCACTCTCTCACACACACACACACACACACAACACACAACACTCACTCTTCAACACACACACACACTCACACACCACATAACACTCACTCTCTCTACACACACACACACACACACACACACACACACACATACACTCACTCTCTCCACACACACACACACACACACACACACACATACACTCACTCTCTCTCACACACACACATTCACACAACACACCTCACACACACACTACACCATACCCTCACACAACACTACCTCACAGAACACACCACTCCACACATCATACTCTTCTCACACACACACTACACTACTTACACACTCTCACACATACACTCACTCTCTCTCACACACTACACACACATACACTCACTCTCTCTCTCACACACACACACACTCACACACATACACTCACTCTCTCTCACACACACACACACACTCACACACATACACTCACTCTCTCTCACACACACACACACACACACACTCACACACACACACAGTCACTCTCTCACACACTCACTCACACACACACACACACACACACACACACCACTCTCTCTCACACACACACAGACACCGTGCAGGAATACTATGGTACATGTCCAAAAAACATGGTAGTTTTCCATAAATGTTCATGTGATGATTCGACTTCATTTATTCGTCTCAGTTTCAGGCAGTTTATGCAATTATGTATCAAGTTGCAGATAAAGACAGAACCAGGAAAATACTCTGAATGTTGCTCGTTCTTGTGTGATATTAAAGCCATAGTTCACCCAAAACTCCTCATGTTCCATGAGCTTCTTTCAGAGAACGTTGGTAACCAAACAGCTGACGGTAGCCATTGACTCACATAGTATTCATTCACATGCTGTGGAAGTCAATGGGTGCCGTCAAAGAAAGGGTGAGTGAATGATGACAGGATCCTTTAATTCAGACTGTGTTTGAATCTGATTCAGTTCGGATTGTTTTCATGGATTTCTTCGGACTCGAATCATGAAAACACATTCATAAAAGCTTGATGAATAATATATGAGAGTAAACTCTTCTGGATTCACAGATCCGGTCATTTTTGTTTATCAATAAAATGTCTCACAATTAATTCGTTTTGTTACATATTATTGTGGTAAATAGAGTTATCAGTTTTGTCAGTTTGCCTAAAAGAGAGAGAAAGTGTGTGTGTGTGTGTGTGTGTGAGTGAGTGTGTGTGTGTGTGTGTGTGTGTAGAGAGACAGTGTGTGCTGTGTGTTGTGTGTGTGTGTGTGTGTTGTGAGAGAGAGGAGTGTGTGTGTGTGTGTGTGAGAGACTGTGTCGTGTGTGTTTGTGGTGTGTGAGGAGTGTGTGCTGTTGTGTGTGAGTAGTAGATGTGTGGAGTGTGTGTGTGTGTGTGTGTGTGTGTGAGAGACAGTGTGTGCGTGTGTGAGTGAGTGTGTGTGGTGTGTGTTGTGAGAGAGTAGTGTGTGTGTGTGTGGTGAGAGACTGTGCTGTGTGTTGTGAGTGAGTGTGTGTGTGTGGAGAGAGAGAGTGTGTGTGTGTGTGTGTGTGGTGTGTGAGTGTGTGTGTGTGGAGAGAGAGAGACAGTGTGTGTGTGTGTGTGTGTGTGTGTGTGTGTGTGTGTGTGTGTGTGTGTGTGGCGTGAGAGACAGTGTGTGCGTGTGTGTGTGTGTGTGTGTGTGTGTGTATGAGAGTGTGTGTGTGTGTGTTTCTCTGGACAGATCTGTTATGAATGTGTGATCATGAAAGGTGTGAACAGTGATTATGTGAGAAAGCCCCTCTGTGTGTAATAAGAAGCAACACAGTTATGTTTTCTCCTCCTCGCTGATGTGCTCCAGTCGTCTGCTTTGGGTTCAGAATCACTGTGTTTGTGTCGTCAGACTGAAACCTGACACAGGAAGTGTGTGACCCCCCAGGGACTGTGTGTGTGTGTGTGTGAGACACCACAACTGTGCATTACGTGTGTGTGTGTGTGTGTGTGTGTGTGTCTGTGTGTGTGTGTGTGTGTGTGTGTGTGTGTGTGTGTGTGAGTGTGTGTTTGTGTAGTTGTGTGTGTGTGTGTGTGGAGAGTTAGTGGTGTGTGTGAGTAGTGAGTTATGTTGTTGTGTGTGTGTGTGTAGAGGAGGAGTATAGTTTAGTTTGTGTGTGTGGTTGTGTGTTGTAGTGTGTTTTAGAGAGAGAGTTATGTTGTGTGAGTTAAGTGTTGTGTGTGTGTGTGTGTGAGAGAGAGAGATTAGTGTGTGTGTGTGTTGTGGTGTGAGATGATGTGTTGAATGTGATAAGAAAATTTGTTGTGAGTTAGTGTGTGTGTGTATGTGTGTAGATGGGAGAATTAGTGTGTTGTGTGAAAAAGTTAGTTGTATGAGTTATTTGTTTGTGTGTTGTGTGTGTGTGTGTGAGAGAGAGAGATTAGTGTGTGTGATTTTGTGTGTTAGGTATGTGTAGTATTAGTTGTTTGATGTGTTGATAGTGTGTTGTAGATTAGTGTAGTGTGTGTTTCAAATGAGTTGGACTGGTTTGTGTCATGGTTAAGATGAGATTATGGTGTGTGTAATGTGTTGTGTGTCGGAGGTTTGCGGTGTGAGTGCCTTGTGAGAAGCTATAAAAAGAGAGTGTCAGTGTTCGTTGGGACGTTCACACTAAGTATGGACAATATTATACAGCTTCTATGTCACAGATAACTCTTGTGAGTTTTGAAATGTGTAGCATTCATTCAAACAGTAACCACTTAAATATCAGGCTCATAGCATTGAAACGACATACATATGGATATTATACATGTACTCTCACAGTTTAACTGCTTCTGTTCTAGAACACTTGATGATGATCTAATCAAAATAACAAAATATGTGTCCCTGCAGCACAAAAGCAGTCATAAGTAACACAGTATATTTGTAGCAATAGACAACAATACATTGTATGGGTCAAAATTATCAATTTTTCTTTTATGCCAAAAATTATTAGGATATTAAGATCATGTCTCCATGAAGATATTTAGTAAATTTCCTACCATAAACTTAATTTTTGATTAGTAAGATGCATTGCTAAGAACTTCATTTGAACAACTTTAAAGGTGATTTTCTCAATATTTAGTTTTTTTTGCACCCTCAGATTCCAGATTTACAAATATTGTCCTATCATAACAAACATTATTCAGCTTTCAGATGATGCATAAATCTCAGTTTCAAAAAATTGACGCTTATGTCTGGTTTTGTGCTCCAGGGTCACATATAATGTAATTGAATGGAAAACTGTGTGAATGGCGCTCTGTGGCGCGGCAGGGTTTTTTGTCGGCTGCGTCTGAAGTGTCCCGCTCTGTGCAGCACAGCCTCACATCAAAACAAACAGCACGAGGTGTCAGTGATTCGCCTCTAGAGGACGCTCTCGCGCTGTATAACCACAGAGGATCTTCTCAGCCGCTCCAGCAACAGAAAAACTCGGCAGGGATTTTTGAAGAAGTTCCGAACAGCTCTCAGTTGTTAATCTAACCGTATTTGATCGACCTCAATACTCACTGACTGGTTCCACACACACCCACACCACCACACCACACACACGACCACGCACACACACTACCACACACACCACACCACACACACACACACACACACACTCCCGTCATCAACCTCACTCTCAAACACAAACGAAATATCTAAACATCTCACTATCGGTTCACTCCACACACACACACACACTCACACTCAACACACACTCACACTACACTTCTCTCACAACACACACCACACACACACTACACACACACACCATCACATTTCACCTCACATCACACACCACACACACACACACTCCTCAACACACACACACACAGCACACAGCACACCTCTGTCTCTCTCTACACACACCACACATCCCACACTCTCAACACACCACACACACACACACACCACACTCACACACACACACATCCTCTTCTCTCACACGACACACACAAAACATCTCTCTTCTCCTCACACACACACACACACACTCCTTCTCCTTAACACACACACACACACAACCACTCACCTCATCAACACACTATTTACACACATTTCAACAATCATTCAACACTCACACATCACAACAACACACACACACACACACACACACACACACACACACACACTCCCTCGTCATTCAAACCTGTGTGACTTACTTTCTTCAATGACAAAAGAAGATATTTTGAGAAATGTGTGTGTGTGTGTGTATGAGTGTGAGTGTGTGTGTGTGAGAAGGATCTCTTCTCTTCTGTTCATGTGTCTCTTGACTGCATTAGTGAGCATGTTTTTGGCCGTCCTGTAAGCAGTCATCCTACACAGCTGTTCTAATGCATTCTGGGTAATACAGCACTGGCACACTGTGTGTGTGTGTGTGTGTGTGAGAGAGAGAGAGAGAGAGATGTTCTTGTTAAAAAAGTAACAGGTCAGTGTGTGTGTGTGTGTGTGTGTGTGAACTGAGAGAGACGAGAGAGAGAGAGAGAGAGTGTGTGTGTGTGTGTGTTATGTGTGTGTGTGTGTGTGTGTGATGTGTGAGAGAGAGAGAGAGAAGTGTGTGTGTGTGTGTGTGTGTGTGTGTGTGTGTGTGTGGTTCCTGGCAGTGACATCGTATCTGGACTCCTTTTGTTCCTTTAATTCACTCCAGATGTGTGACGGAAGTTTCATGAACCTTCAGTTCAATTCAATTCAAGTTTATTTGTGTAGCGCGTTTCAATACAAATCATTGCAAAGCAGCTTTACAGTGAATTACGTTTCTACAATATATTTAGCTTATCAGTGGAAACAGAGAAGCAAACAGAGACATAATTAGCATAGCTGCTGTTCCAACCAAGCTAAAGAATAATAAAGTGTGTTTGATCAGATATAACTGCAGTACATGATTATGAGATGCATTATGTGAATGCTTGGCTAAAGAGATGTGTGTTTAATCTAGATTTAAACAGAGAGAGTGTGTCTGAACCCTGAACGTTATCAGGAAGGCTATTCCAGAGTTTGGGAGCCAAATACCTCCTTTAGTGGACTTTGCTATTCTAGCTACTACCAAGAGTCCAGAGTTTTGCAACCTTAGGGAGCGTGATGGATTGTAGAGAGATAGAAGACTAGTTAGGAGCTAAACCATTTAAGGCCTTATAGGTAAGTAATAATATTGATACAGAACTTAATAGGTAGCCAATGCAGAGACTGTACAATTGTGGTAATATGATCATATTTTCTTGACCTGGTAAGGACTCTAGCAGCTGTAGCGTGTTTATTGAAGATGCAGGACAAGCAGCTAGCAGTGCATTACAATAGTCCAGTCTAGAGGTCATGAATGCATGCTTTTCTGCATCAGAAACAGGGAACATGTTCCGTAGCTTGGCGATGTTTCGAAGATGGAAGAATGCTGTTTTTGTAACACTGGAAATATAAGTTGCTGTCTAATATAACACCCAGATTTTTGACTGTAGAGGACGTAACAGTACATCCGTCTAAATCCAAGAGATTCTGTGTACTGTTATTTGGTCCGATAAATAATATCTCTGTCTTATCTAGAAGTTTCATCTGGTCTTGTTGAGATATATAGTTGAGTATCATCAGCATAACAATGGAAACTAATCCAGTATTTTCTAATAATATCACCAACGGGCAACATGTATATTGAAAATAGCAGCGGACCTAGGACGGATCCTTGTGGCACTCCATACTTTACTGGTGATGATTGAGATGATTCCCCGTTTAAAAGCTAGGATCTAAACCATCGTAAAGCCTGCCCTTGAATACCAGTATACTTTTGTAATCGATCTACGAGTATATCACGATGTATAGTGTCGAACGCAGCACTAAGATCAAGTAAAACTAGCAATGGTCTGACGCAAGAAGCAAGTCATTTGTAATCTTAACAAGTGCAGTTTATGTGCTATGATGAAATTCTTCATAGATATAAGTTTTGCAAGAATGAGCACAATTGAGCAGACACAACTTTTTCTAAAATTTCAGACATACGGTAGATTTGAGATGTGTCTGTAATTTGCCAGTTCACTAGGATCTAGTTGTGGCTTCTTAATAAGAGGCGTAATGGTTTTGGGACGTGACTTATAGATAACGATGAGTTAATAATATTGAGAAGCGGTTCTTCTGCTACAGATAACGACTCTATCAGTAGTTTAGTGGGTACAGGATCTAATAGACATGTTGTTGGATTAGATGCGGTGATAAGTGTATTTAGCTATAGTTGTAAAGCACTGCCGTGTTTCTTTGGGTGCGATGAATGAAGCTTAAGTACTAGACGCCGTAGAACCTACATTAGTTATTGTATTTCTGATGTTATGTATTTTATCATTACTAAGTCATTACTATTAAACTGTGAGGGGATATTTAGATCGGGTGGCGTCTGGTTATTTGTTAATCTAGCCACTGTGTTAAATACAAACCTTGGATTGTTTTGGTTATTATTTATGAGTTTTTTTATCGTTAGTAAACTAGTAATACTACACATTATCAACAGTTCTGCTTTAAGCAGTGTATTAGTAGTTAGTTAGTGTGCTACACGCCAAGAAAAGTCTGTGAAAATAGGACACAATCTACTATATTAATATAAAATAATTTTCAATATAAATGCATTTTAAATTACGCATTGTGTTTTCGGGTTACAATAATGCATAACGTCCTGGAAAATTACTAGTATCTTTTCCATTTTTCTTACAGCGTACTAACTGATCAACAATCACAGCTACTAACATAGTGTATCATAAATGAACAATTATTAAATTTAACAATTTCAAATATCACGTGATGTGTGTACTTGCGAGGCATCTTTGGTTTTCTTCTTTTGTGTACTTTGGATGGAAAATGTGTGCATTAGTCACTTATCAAAAGTTGCTAAATACATTTTTAAACATTGCTTCATTTGTTGCTAGGTGCTTGTGGAAGAAAAGGTTGCTAGGGTAGTCTGAAAAGTTGCTAAATTTAGCAACAAAGTTGGGAACACTGAGAGCTTCTGCTGAGAAAAAAAACACGAGAATCCTGCCCAAAACACAATAGAAAATGTAATGATTTAATGGTTATAATGGGAATTGCATTGGTTTTACTGGAAGCTATAATGGTGTCTACTGGTGTGTGATGGAGTCTATTGGTGGGATGTTAAATCCTATTGGAAAAATGCCATAAACACACTACAAAAAGCAATTTTGTAATGTTTTACTGGAAAAGCTAATGGTTTATAATGGAAACCATTGGAATTTTTGTGATGGTATCTATTGGTTTTTTTAGCAGGGGGGTATTACTCATAATATGGGTTTATCATGAGAGAGTTATAATAAAGTATAACAGTTTTTGCTCAGATGAGGGATCTGTGCTGATGGTGTAGTGTGTTGTTCCTCCAGCACGCGGCTCAGAAACCAGCTCTTGTTTTGGGGGCATTTATGTAATAAAAGTATAATTCAAACATTATAATCACACGGATTCGTACAAATACAAACCGTGCTCTGTTAAATGCATTATTATTATTTTTTAAATAATATATCATAATAATTTTATAATTATATAAAAATATATTTTTCTGTATATATATCCTCTTATTAGTGCAACAGGAACAGTGGCGTCTACACTTTAATTGAAGATACAGAATTTTTTTAAGGTGTCCTTGTTATTGTGTAATTATACATTTAAGTACTGGGTGATATTAATTAACTACATGTACTTACTATATGATTAGGGTTTGGTTTAGGGTCACTTGCATGTAATTATGCATAATTTATTGTTATTATAATAGTAAATACATGTGACGTGTAACAAGGACACCTTAAATAAAGTGTCACCGCTAAGCCCCGCCCACTTCCACACTCTGTTCTGTTTCTGTGGTTCTGATCTGAACATGACATCATGAGCCCGAGCGGAGAAAGAGGCGGAGCTTGAACACACACACACACACCACACACACACACACACACACACACACACACGCACGCACGCACTCAGAGGTGGTCTGCGCGGCTCGGTTCCGATGGTGTTTGTGGCGGGATGTGAGCTCGGTTTCGGCTCCGTTATGTTTGATGCCAGCGTTTGGCGGATCCGCAGCATCCGGGACTCTGTGAGACTCGAGATCAGCGACGAACCGAGTCCTGCGGTGCTGAACCGAGTCACTCATCTGGATCCGGACACTCCTCACCTGGAGGTAGAGAGAATAATCAGATATTACTCCTCTCTCATATACAGATCTTCAGTCATCATAATAATAATACAATGTATTACAGAAATATCATTTTAAATGTTTACTAATCCAAAAAAAAGTGGATATTTCCCTGTAATACACACTTCATAAATCATTGCAAACATGTATTATAATATCTTTTCATAGTTACACATTTGAAATCCTTACAATTCATGATCAGCAACAAATGTTGCATTTTTTGTCACATGTTACAGATATTTCTGATACATTGTAACATTAAGGTGAAACTATGATAATGTATTGGACTTGTATGTAAATGTGTGAGTTATTACAGTGAGTTATATATACAGGCATGGGGTGTTACTGTAAAGATAAATATGATAATGAAGACTTGAGTTGATATTTGTGATTTTACTGAAGGAGACGATATTTGACGTCACATCACTTAACTTTCTGAGCTCTGTATGTCAGTATTTCCCAGCATGCACTGCAGTTGAATCATGTGTTCTGGTTTTATTGCTCAGAGTCTCTCTCTCTCTTTCTCTGTCTCTATGTCTCTCTCTCTTTCTCTGTCTCTATGTCTCTCTCTCTCTTTCTCTGTCTCTATGTCTCTCTCTCTATGTCTCTCTCTCTCTCTGTCTCTGTGTCTCTCTCTCTCTTTTCTCTGTCTCTATGTCTCTCTCTCTCTTTTCTCTGTCTCTATGTCTCTCTCTCTCTTCTTCTCTATGTCTCTCTCTCTTTTCTCTGTCTCTGTCTCTCTCTATGCTCCTTTCTCTGTCTCTATGTCTCTCTCTTTTTCTCTCTCTCTCTCTCTCTCTCTCTATCTCTCTCTTTCTCTGTCTCTATGTCTCTCTCTCTCTTTCTCTGTCTCTATGTCTCTCTCTCTTCTCTGTCTCTATGTCATCTCTCTCTTTTTGCTGCTCTATGTCATCTCTCTAAACTCTTTCTCTGTCTCTATGTCTCTCTCTCTCTCTATGTCTCTCTCTCTCTCTCTCTCTCTCTCTCTCTCTCTTTCTCTGTCTCTATGTCTCTCTCCTCTTTCTCTGTCTCTATGTCTCTCTCTCTTTTTCTCTGTCTCTATGTCTCTCTCTCTCTTTCTCTGTCTCTATGTCTCTCTCTCTCTCTCTCTCTCTCTCTCTCTCTCTCTTCTCTCTCTCTTTCTCTCTCCTCTTTCTCTGTCTCTATGTCTCTCTCGCTCTTTCTCTGTCTCTATGTCTCTCTTTCTCTGTCTCTATGTCTCTCTCTCTCTCTCTCTCTCTCTCTTTGTGTTTGAGATGGGTCAGAACAGATGACAGCTGGACTTTAGTGAACTGGACTGAGTTACTGGTGTTAACTGACCGGTCCAGTTCATGATTCTGAGCGTGTTGTGATCATGAAGCGGTTCAGATCGCTGTGGGCCGGTTCTGGTTCATCTCAAATCCGTCTCTAAACAGTGACGCTGCAGATGCATTACTCTGTGCAAAGCACTCTGGGTAACGTTTGAGCTTTATTTGTCTTGTTGCAGGATTGTGAGGAAACCTGAAGAAGTGTTTCTAGATCATATTTAGAGAGGTCTGAGGAGGAATATGAGTGAAGATCTGGTGTGTTTGGGTCTGATGCTTCCTCAGGCTGGTTAGTTAACTAGTTGGTGATGAACTGGTTAGTTGTGCAGTGTTTTTTAGAGATGAAACACACAGAGACGGTGATTGTGTAACTTGTTTTCTGTGAGTCTTTGTGTTTCAGTTATTGATCTGTGAATCACTGAAGCTTCCTGAAACACGACACACCTCACGCCTGTCTCTCTCTCTCTCTCTCTCTGTCTGTCTCTCGCTCTCTCTCTCTCTCTCTCTGCTCTTCCTTCTTCTATGTCTCTCTCTCTCCTCTCTCCTCTCTCTCTCTCTCCCTCTCTCTCCTCTCTGATGTCTGCTCTCTCTTCCTTCTCTCTCCCTTCTCTCTCTCCTCTCGCTGCTCTTCTCTCCTTTCTCTCTCTCCCTCTCTCTCTCTCTCTGTCTGTCTCTCTATGTCTCTCTCAATTCAATTCAGTTAGCTTTATTGGCATGACAAAAGCACATTTTGCATTGCCAAAGCATGCATAGGAGAAGAGAACATATACAACAGTGTAATTTGGAACAATATAGCAATTGAACATATGGATACATTGTACAGTCTCACGTAATCTTGCACTTAAACTCTCTCTCTCCCTCTCATAGTTCGCTCTCTGTACGATGTCTAACGGCTCGTGGCCTTTAGCTCTCCTCTGTTAGACCCAATTTTCATTTTTCATTTAAGGGCTTTATTGGATGAAAAAACTATCTTTGAATCCAAAGCTTTGGAGCGGGGTACAAAAGTATGTTTAGACCGAAAACAAATAATAATAATTGTAATAATACATAATATGATAATAGTATTAATGTCATTCAAATGAATTCTAATATGAAGTTTCAGTAATAACAATAAAAATAGGAATTAGATTTCAAGCAAATTGAGAGTATAAACGAATGGTTTAATAATGATGTGCTGGAGCATCATCGCAGTGGAGCGTCTTTCTCTGTCTGACAGGAGTTTGCGCAAACATCGAGTTTATTGATCTCCGACAGATACCAGTTCTCCTGTCTGGAAATTTAAAGGATGGATCTGCTATTTTGTTGTAGAACACTGTCCGTATATCTGTGTATTTGGAGCATTCTGTTAGGAAGTGCAGTTCTGTTTCCGTCTGATTCAGATCACAGTGTGAACACAATCTCTGCTCGGGGGGCAGCCATGTTTGTCTGTGTCTGCCCGTCTCTATCATCAGCTTGTGTCCGCTGAGTCTGTATCTGGTCAACGTGCTTCTCAGTTTCTTATCTGACACTGTGTACAGGTACTCTGCCATACTGTACTCTCTCTTTAGGGACAGATAGCATTGCATTTTACTCTGTTGTTGAGTTTGGGTTACATCTGATTCCACTGATTCCACACCTGATTCCACATCTGATTCCACTGATTCCACACCTGATTCCACATCTGATTCCTCATCTGATTCCACATCTGATTCCACTTGATTCCACACCTGATTCCACATCTGATTCCATCATCTGATTCCACATCTGATTCCTCATCTGATTCCACATCTGATTCCACTAATTCCACATCTGATTCCACTGATTCCACACCTGATTCCACATCTGATTCCACATCTGATTCCACTGATTGCACATCTGATTCCACATCTGATTCCTCATCTGATTCCACATCTGATTCCACATCTGATTCCTCATCTGATTCCACTAATTCCACATCTGATTCCACTGATTCCACTAATTCCACATCTGATTCCACTGATTCCACATCTGATTCCACTGATTCCACATCTGATTCCACTGATTCCACATCTGATTCCATCATTCCACTGATTCCACATCTGATTCCACTGATTCCACATCTGATTCCACATCTGATTCCTCATCTGATTCCACAATTCCACTGATTCCATTGATTCCACTGATTCCACATCTGATTCCTCATCTGATTCCACTGATTCCACATCTGATTCCTCATCTGATTCCACATCTGATTCCAGTGATTCCACATCTGATTCCACATCTGATTCCTCATCTGATTCCACATCTGATTCCACATCTGATTCCTCATCTGATTCAACTAATTCCACATCTGATTCTCATCTGATTCCACTCGATTCCACATCTGATTCCTCATCTGATTCCACATCTGATTCCATCTGATTCCACATCTGATTCCACATCAATTCCCATCTGATTCCACATCTGATTCCACGATTCCAATGATTCCACTGATTCCACATCTGATTCTATCTGATTCCACAATTCACATGATTCCAGTGATTCCACTATCCAATTGATTCCCATCTGATTCCACTAATTCCACATCTGATTCCACCGATTCCACATCTGATTCCAGTGATTCCACATCTGATTCCACTGATTCCACATCTGATTCCTCATCTGATTCCACATCTGATTCCACTAATTCCACATCTGATTCCAGTGACTCCATCTGATTCCACTGATTCCACATCTGATTCCACCTGATTCCACATCTGATTCCACTGATTCCACATCTGATTCCACTGATTCCACATCTGATTCACATCTGATTCCACATCTGATTCCACTGATTCCACATCTGATTCCTCATCTGATTCCACATCTGATTCCACTAATTCCACATCTGAATTCCACCTGATTCCACATCTGATTCAAGTGATTCCACATCTGATTCCACTGATTCCACATCTGATTCCAGTGATTCCACATCTGATTCCAGTGATTCCACTGACTCCACATCTGATTCCGCATCTGATTCCACATCTGATTCTACTGATTCCACATCTGACTCCACTGATTCCCATCTGATTCCACATCTGATTCTACTGATTCCACATCTGATTCCACCTGATTCCACATCTGATTCCACTGATTCCACACTGATTCCACATCTGACTCCACTGATTCCACATCTGATTCCACTGATTCCACATCTGATTCCACATCTGACTCCACTGATTCCACATCTGATTCCACTGATTCACATCTGATTCCACATCTGATTCCTCTGATTCCACATCTGATTCCACTGATTCCACATCTGACTCCACTGATTCCACATCTGATTCTACTGATTCCACATCTGATTCCACTGATTCCACATCTGATTCACATCGATTCTACTGATTCCACATCTGACTCCACTGATTCCACATCTGATTCCACATCTGATTCTACTGATTCCACATCTGATTCCACATCTGATTCCACTAATTCCACATCTGATTCCACTGATTCCAATCATTCCACATCTGATTCCACTGATTCCACATCTGATTCCACTGATTCCACATCTGATTCCACTGATTCCTCTGATTCCACATCTGATTCCACATCTGATTCCACATCTGATTCCACTGATTCCACATCTGATTCCACTGATTCCACATCTGATTCCACATCTGATTCCCTGATTCCACATCTGATTCCACATCTGATTCCTACTGATTCCACATCTGATTCCTCTGATTCCACATCTGAGAGCAGACAGTGTAATGTGATACGAGCCCTGAACTGGTTTAGATGCATGTTTATATCAGTGTTACTTTTGTATATCTTGAGATGTTGATTGTTTTAGAACATCAAGATAATTCATCAACAGGTGAATCATCAACCCGTCTGTTTGAGGACTAGTGGAATAATGCTAAAACTCACTGACGCTTGGTGTGTGTGTGTGTGTGCAGAATGCGAGTCAGGAGATCGGCGAGGAGGTGGAGGACGGCGCCGTGTTCAGCATCACGCTGAGGAAGGTCCAGATGTACCAGTCGTCCAGTAAGAGTCAGCGCTGGTTGGGTGTGGACTCGGACTCGGGCCTCAGTCTGTATGAGACCTGTAAGCTGCGCACCATTAAAGCAGGAACGCTGGAGCGGCTGGTGGAGTACATGGTCACCGCCTTCAGAGGGAACGACTCCACCTACGTCACCATCTTCCTCTGCACCTACAGGACCTTCGCCACCACCAAACAAGTGCTGGACCTGCTGCTCAACAGGTGACACACACACACACACACACAATGTCCTGAAAAGTCACCGTCACCTTGTAATACCTGTCATACCTGTGTCATTATACAAGGTGTTGTCAGATGACTTCATGCATGTGTGTTTTCACAGATACGCCAAACTGCATCCGAGCGCAGAAGCACGCAGAATGACGGCTGATGAGCGGACGGAGCTCAGGAAGTACGTGCTTCATCATTAGTGCTGGGATCGTTAGAATTTGATCAATTCCAATTCTGCTTATCGATTCTGATTCTGATTGATTCCTATTTTCAATTCCAATGTGGTTAAAAAAAGTCATATTCAAATATTCAAACATATGTATTGTGTCTTTTTTTGCAAAACATTTAATTGCTGCTGAATACCATTAATAAAAATCAGCCGTCTACATAAAAACTGGACTCGATTAAGAACTGTTTGTGTGTAGAATAGAGCTGACTCTGGATAAATTGAGACTCTTTTTTTAATGGAGGTTGTAGTTCTCTCACAATTCTGAAGAAAAAATATTAGACAATTAAACAAAATCTGATAGAATTTCTGAATGGAATGATTCAATGACTCACTCAAGATTATCTTGATTCATTACTGGATGAATCAGTGTTTTTGAATGAATCTCTTGAATGAATGATTCAGTGACTCACTCAAGATTGACTTGATTCATTACTGGATGAATCAGTGTTTTTGAATGAATCTCTTGAATGAATGATTCAATGACTCACTCAAGATTGACTTGATTCATTACTGGATGAATCAGTGTTTTTGAATGAATCTCTTGAATGAATGATTCAGTGACTCACTCAAGATTATCTTGATTCATTACTGGATGAGTCAGTGTTTTTGAATGAATCTCTTGAATGAATGATTCAGTGACTCACTCAAGATTGACTTGATTCATTACTGGATGAATCAGTGTTTTTGAATGAATCTCTTGAATGGAATGATTCAATGACTCACTCAAGATTACTTGATTCATTACTGGATGAATCAGTGTTTTTGAATGAATCTCTTGAATGAATGATTCAATGACTCACTCAAGATTTGACTTGATTCATTACTGGATGAATCAGTGTTTTTGAATGAATCTCTTGAATGGAATGATTCAATGACTCACTCAAGATTTACTTGATTCATTACTGGATGAATCAGTGTTTTTGAATGAATCTCTTGAATGAATGATTCAATGACTCACTCAAGATTGACTTGATTCATTACTGGATGAATCGTAGTTTTGAAGAATCTCTTATGAATGAATGATTCAGTGACTCACTCAAGATTGACTTGATTCATTACTGGATGAATCAGTGTTTTTGAATGAATCTCTTGAATGGAATGATTCAATGACTCACTCAAGATTTACTTGATTCATTACTGGATGAATCAGTGTTTTTGAATGAATCTCTTGAATGAATGATTCAATGACTCACTCAAGATTGACTTGATTCATTACTGGATGAATCAGTGTTTTTGAATGAATCTCTTGAATGAATGATTCAATGACTCACTCAAGATTGACTTGATTCATTACTGGATGAATCAGTGTTTTTGAATGAATCTCTTGAATGAATGATTCAATGACTCACTCAAGATTGACTTGATTCATTACTGGATGAATCAGTGTTTTTGAATGAATCTCTTGAATGAATGATTCAAAGACTCACTCAAGATTGACTTGATTCATTACTGGATG
>CM041811.1:36644764-36647264 GCA_023376895.1 Aspiorhynchus laticeps
ACCTTGTCTTATACACAGAGACATTGTCATGTTAGAATAGAAAAGAGTCCAAACTGTTGCTATAATATTAGAAGCACACAATTTCCTAGAATATCATTATATGCTTTAACATTAAGATTTGTACTCATAATTACTAAAGTAGTCAAACCTGTTCATTAGAAGGGGGTGCCAATACTTTTGGCAATATAGTGTAGTATTTTTGTCTGTCAAAAAAACAGTATAACGCAGCTCTGGAGAGGCCAATGAGTAAGGCGCATGAGTAATAACTTAGGACAGACGGTATTAAAAGCTGAGCTGAGATCGAGTAATAAGAGTCAGGAAAGATTGCCGGAGTCACCAGAAAACAGGAGCTCATTAGTAACCCTGACTATAGCAGTTAGTGAGAGTGTGTGTAATATTTACTGCCTTGTATTTCTTTGGCAGGAGGGAACGTCCAAATTTGCCACTCTGGAGAGCAACCCTAAGCGAGCGCAGAAACGACAGCAGCCACAGAGAGATCTGGTGAGATATTGAGACGATGTGATGGATGATGATCCACAGATCAAGCAGTACAGATTCACTGAGCTTCATGCTGACACCACATCATTACTACAGCACTATAAACACTCCAGCAGGAGATTCATATCTATCCGTCTGTGTATACAGTGCTGCTTGAAAGTTTGTGAACCCCTTGCAGAATCTGTAATTTTAACAAAATAAGAGAGATCATACAAAATGCATGTTATTTTTTATTTAGCACTTTCCTGAGTAAGATATTTTACATAAAAGATGTTTTACATTTAGTCCACAAGACAAAAAAATAGCTGAAATTATTAAAATAACCCCATTCAAAAGTTTGTGAACCCCTTGCAGTATCTGTGAAAATGTGAGTAATTTTAACAAAATAAGAGAGATCATACAAAATGCATGTTATTTTTTATTTAGCACTTTCCTGAGTAAGATATTTTACATTAAAGATTTTTACATTTAGTCCACAAGACAAAAAAAATAGCTGAAATTATTAAAATAACCCCGTTCAAAAGTTTGTGAACCCTTGGGTGTTAATACAGTGTGTGGTTACCTGATGATCCACGAGTGTTTTGTGTTTAGTGATGGTTGTTCATGAGTCCCTTGTTTGTTCTGAACAGTTAAACTGAGCTGTTCTTCAGAAAAATCCTCCATTCAGTTTTCCAGCATCTTCTGCATATTTGAACCCTTTCCAGCAGTGACTGTATGATTTTGAGATCCATCTTTTCACACTGAGGACAACTGAGGGACTCAAACACAACTATTACAGAAGGTTCAAACGCTCACTGATGCTCCTGAAGGAGACACAATGCATTACGAGCCGGGGCGTGAAAACTTTTGAATTTGCAGATCAAGGTAAATTGTACTTAATTTGTCTTCCGGGAAACATGCAAGTATCTTCTGTTGCTTCCGATGGAGAGTACTAAATGGAAAAATAAATTATATTTCTAAAAAATAATAAAAATTTGGACATCTTCATCCTGTTCAAAAGTTTTCACGCCCCGGCTCGTAATGCATTGTGTCTCCTTCAGGAGCATCAGTGAAGGTTTGAACCTTCTGTAATAGTTGTGTTTGAGTCCCTCAGTTGTCCTCAGTGTGAAAAGATGGATCTCAAAATCATACAGTCACTGCTGGAAAGGGTTCAAATATGCAGAAGATGCTGGAAAACTGAATGGAGGATTTTTCTGAAGAACAGCTCAGTTTAACTGTTCAGAACAAACAAGGGACTCATGAACAACTCTCACTAAACACAAAACACTCGTGGATCATCAGGTAACCACACACTGTATTAACACCCAAGGGTTCACAAACTTTTGAACGGGGTTATTTTAATAATTTCAGCTATTTTTTTGTCTTGTGGACTAAATGTAAACATCTTTTATGTAAAATATCTTACTCAGGACAGTACTAAATTAAAAATAACATGCATTTTGTATGATCTCTCTTATTTTGTTAAAATTACTAGGGGTTCACAAACTTTCAAGCAGCACTGTATATATATATAAATTGTTCCCCTGTCTGTCGTCTGATGTGGTGTTTCATTCTGCTGAACTGACAGAACGCTGGTTGTTGTTTCAGACCGTGATGCAGGGGACGATTCCTTACCTGGGAACGTTCCTGACGGATCTGGTCATGATGGACACGGCCATGAAAGACTATCTGGACGTGAGTCTCTCTCTTAACAGACACGCTCATCACATCAAGCACCTGGGAGACTTTCCTCCTTTCTATCCACTGTGTTCATAAAATAAATAATTTTTCTTCCCACTGTACTGAAATCATACTGAACTGTTGACCTTAAAGGGGACATGGATTTGTTTTTAAATTATTTTAATATGTTCCTTGAGGTTTACTTATAATGTTAAATGCAAAATTCACTTTTACATGTTTGTTTGAACTCAAATGTGTGTGTAGTGTGTGTACACAACCACTCTATATTGATAAAAATCCACCCAGTGGGATTTTTTAAAATCCCCATAAATCATAAGCAGTG
>CM041811.1:36652264-36657264 GCA_023376895.1 Aspiorhynchus laticeps
CTTTAATATATTTAAGAACACAATTAGATAAAACCAATTTAGCTCAACCAATTACCAAGCAATACTTCATTTAGTTCAGTCTGTGTGTAAAAAGATCACATTAGCAATTAAAGAAAAACACTTAAACAAAACATGCTCAGGTCAAATTTTTGATCCCAAATATTACTGTATGAATAATTTTTGGGTATAATATATCACAGTTTGCTTTGTTTTGTTATCCTCGCTTACATAAATGAACTATAGTGTCCTGCACCCACTTGTAAAAAATATCAAAAATGATATCTGGTGTCTGAATAATTATTGGTTTGACTGTAAATAATTAAAGCACACATATTAAACCTGCATTTATTTAATTGAATCGTAGTGTTTGTGAATTCACAACAGCATTATGCTTTATTATGATTTTTAAATGGGTTTAATATCTCATGCAGCCTTGGAAAGCAGTCTAATAATGCGTTTCTCGTCAATGCGCCACTTCCGGTATTTTGCCGATTACTCGACACGAGCAAAATGCAATCGAGGATTTTTTAAAGTGCCCCTATTATGGGTTATGAAAGGTTCATATTTTGGTTTTGGGAGTCCCCAACAACAGGTTCACATGCATGCAAGATCAAAAAACACTTAAATTGTCTTATAATATGCATTTATTTTTACCTTATTTGCTCAACGACTCCCAAACAATTCGTTCATCGATTCATTTTTCCAAACCCCTCCCCTGCGTGACGCTACTCTGCTCTGATTGGTCGATTTCATTTAAAGCAGAGTGCAGTGCTGCTTTGTGTACAGTGTTACCGGGGAAACAGATATGTGTAACGCTACAAAAGCGACACCTAGTGGCAACAAGTGGACGAGCAATATGCTAATGATTCATGTTGACGGCTTGGGATTGGTTTTAAAAACGACTCGTTTCAATGATTCAGAGTCGACTCTTTCTTTTGAGAGACGATAACTTTATACACGGAGCTCTTTTAGATTTAAAACTCTGCAGATGTTTTCATTCACTTACACACTGCATGAAAGATCATCTTCAGAAATACATAATAGAGGCACTTTAAAATCGAGTGCTGGAGTAGAATGGATGAATGGTTCCAGCTCTAGTTTACCGTGTCTGTCTCTAGTCGGCAGCCGCCGGGTTCGGGTGAAGCCGGATGCAGTGGTTCTGGAAGCTCTCACTCCAAGTCCTTCGATCAGCTGCGGTTCCCGCCGGGTTTGAGCGGCTCGGCCGGTGACGGTGGTGACTCTCTCAGCGTGACCTCCGCCGGCTCCAGCAGCTCCGACGTGGAGGAGGTCAACATCAGCTTCATCTCGGAGTCACCCGACGCTCTGGAGAGGAAGGTGAGGACTGACACTCTTGTTTATCTCCAGAGGATGGGTTTATTCCTTCAACCGCTCACTGTTGTTTCCATACCCAAACACAAATACGACCAAGACAACAGCAAAATGCATCGCCCTAACAAAAGGGTTTGGAACGAGATGTCACAGGAGAAGCATTTGAGATGTATGTTAATGCCAGGTGTAACCTGAAGATATCGATGGGCGTTTTCACACCTGACCAGTGTATTTTCTCCCTTGGTTTGGTTTGTTTAGGCATTTATGAACACAGCCACCATGTTTGGTTCCGCACTGAAATACAGGTGATCTCAGGCTGCATTTACACCACAAGAGATCCGATCTTTTGACTATATCCGATATTTTGGCCCGCCTGTTTACATTCACTTTAGACACAACTGGTATCCGATATCTGGGTTTACATTAATTCCCGCCCATCTTTGATTTCTTTAGGCCCGCAGGTTCTGATTGGTTGTGCTATTATAATTATTTATAGGGATGCACGATAGTCAATTTTTGCCGATATCCGATATGCCGATATTTTTTAAATATTTTTGCCGATATCCGATATGCTGATATTTTTCAAATCATTTTTGCCGATATCCGATATGCTGATATTTTTCAAATCATTTTTGCCGATATGCTGATATTTTTCAAATCATTTTTGCCGATATGCCGATATTTTTCAAATCATTTTGGCCGATATGCCGATATTTTCCAAATCATTTTGGCCGATATGCCGATATTTTCCAAATCATTTTGGCCGATATGCTGATATTTTCAAATCTTTTTGCCGATATTTTTCAAATCATTTTGGCCGATATGCGATATTTTTCAAATCATTTTGGCCGATATGCCGATATTTTCCAAATCATTTTGCCGATATGCCGATATTTTTCAAATCATTTTGGCCGATATGCTGATATTTTTCAAATCATTTTTGTCGATATCCGATATGCCGATATTTTTCAAATCATTTTGGCCGATATGCCGATATTTTTCAAATCATTTTGGCCGATATGCCGATATTTTCCCAAATCATTTTGCCGATATTTTTAAAATCATTTTTGTCGATATCTGATATGCCGATATTTTTCAAATCATTTTGCCGATATGCCGATATTTTCCAACTCATTTTGGCATGTTTGTGAATTTTTATTTTTTCATGTAAGCTATAGCTTCTGACCTTTAAATCAAAACATACTCATTATTTTATGACATCAATTACTGCTTTATTTAATCAGAAACACAGTCTAAATGTTTATTTATCAATGCCGATATTTACATTTAAAGCCATTATCGGCCGATTCCGATATCAGTCCGATAATATCGTGCATCCCTAATTATGTATATAATTCACATCAAGTGGACATTATTATTTGCCAGCATTGTCATTGATGATTTGCAGCACAAAATCTGACTGAACAGATGACGACCGGAAAATAACGTTAATTTTTATTTGTTATTTTATCTACAGCTGGTTAGATGTAGAATTCTGAAGTGAAATAAAGTAGCGCTGTAAGATTATATTTATTTGAATGAATTAACGAGAGAGAGAGAGAATGCAGTGAGAAGCCTAATACTGAAGCTTGTTGGTTTAATTACAAAAACAACTAAGTTATCACCTCATCGCTGAGAAATATAATAGGTTTTAGTAGCGAAGCTATAGTATTTATAAAAGTCACCTGAATATTGCACACACATAAAGACCGACCTCAATAAAGTGCAAGCGCATATACAGCACGCCGGCATTATATCTGTTTGGGCAAACGGGGAATCAGATATATGTGTTTAGACACTGGCCGGATGTCCAGATATCAGATATGCATCCGATTAAAATCCAAATTTGGAAGTGGCACAGATCGGATGCGAAAAAATCGGATCTCGTTTGGATTTTTGTGTTTACACATGTGCAACAAGTTCCTATCTGTGTCAGATGTGAGCAAAAATCAGATTTTTTGTGCCAGTGTAAATGCAGCCTGATTGAAAGCAAACTTTGGACTGGTTCGTTATGGTGAGAAAGCTATTCGACCCAACGGACCAACGAACCGAGCTGTATCATAATTCATAATGGGAAATGTGTTGATTCTGTGGCTGAGCACACGCTGCAAAAAAAATTAAAATTGAGCAAACTTTAAGGCAACCAGTTTCAGCAGATTTTTGAGTTTTCTCAACTTCTTGTTTTAAGTTTATGCAACAAAAAGTTGAGAAAACTCAGAAATTTCCTAAAAAATAAGTTAAAAATCTAAATCTGCTGAAGCTGGTCGCCTTAAACTGTTAAGTTCGCGCAACTTTTTAAGAATTAAGTGAGTTTTGGCTTGAAACAAGCAAAATAATCTGCCAATGGGGTGAGCAAAATAATATTGTTTAAAAAAACTCACTTAATTTTGACTTGTTTTTTCTGAAAACAAGACAATAGTTTTTACTTGCTTAGAAAATTTTTAGATATTCGGCTGGAAACAAGACAAAAAATTTTAATAAGAATTTTTTTTTTTGCAGTGCATTAAATATTGCAGTTGAAATCCAAAGCACGTCTTCATCCTCAAATGAACTTTCATACAAATTAATGAAATGGACTAAGGATGAAAATTAGCCAGTGTTGGCTAAATCTGGTGCATTTTACATATTGTATGTGTTATTAACGTGCATTGTCCCTGATTAAATAAATGAAATTAAATATGGTCTAATTGCTCTTATCCAAAACAGGTGAATTACAAAAATGCACAATTTTAGTATGCTTTGTAAACCCAAGTGAAAAAAGTACACTTCCATAATGTACTTAAAGTGCACTAATTTTGTACTTAATATACTGATTCTTTAGTACTTCTTAAGATCATCTAAGTGTACTCAAGTGTGCTATTTCGGAATGCCATGAATATTAACTAAAATTCACTTTTAACATACTATCTCTGTATTTAGTTACCACTTGTAGTGCACTTGAGTGTAATAGTGTATGAAAGATGGTTCAAGTGTACTACAAGAGGTAACTAAATACAGAGATAGTATGTTAAAAGTGCATTTTAGTTCACGGCGTCCCAAAATAGCACAGTTGAGTACACTTAGATGATCTTAAGAAGCACTAAAGAATCATTTTTAGTGTATTAAAGGGACAGTGCACCCAAAAATGAAAATTCTGTCATTTATTCACCCTCAAGTAGATCCAAACCTGTATGAATATCTTTGTTATGAACACAAAGGAAGATATTCTGAGAGAAACAGAGTATTTTTTTTTCTACTATTGAAGTCAATGTTGCGCCAAAACAGCCTGATTACAAACTGATTAAAATATCTTCCTTTGTGTTCAGAACAAAGACGTTCATACAGGTTTGGATCTACTTGAGGGAGAGTAAATGATGATAGAATTTTCATTTTTGGGTGCACTGTCCCTTTAAGTACAAAATAAGTGCACTTTAAGTACATTATGGAAGTGCACTTGTTTTTCACCTGGGAAAGCAAACCAAACCAAGAAGAAGATCCAACAGCTGACGTCCCTGTTTGGAAAAAGCCATTGATCTGCAGGTCTGAAAGCGCCCCCCGGGGTGTGATGGTCTCTGCTGTGTCTGTCAGTGACTGTAGCTTTACTTCCTTCTTGTAGACCTCCACGCCCTTCGTAAAACATTCCAATTCTACCTTAGGAAAGTGTGGCCCTACGGCAGACCTGATACCCACGG
>CM041811.1:36674764-36677264 GCA_023376895.1 Aspiorhynchus laticeps
CTGATGACGTGTCCGGCTCTGTTGGAGATCGCTCGTCTGCGTCTCGGCTCATTGTTAACGTTTGACCGGCTGTCAGGCGTCTTTGTTTGTCACTTCCGCTGCTCTCAAACTAATGACATCTTAATTGTCCTGAAAAGAGAAGATGATGAAATTGTGGGTTACGTGTGAGCGTCGCTCAGAAATCAGACGGACGCTTCTCAGTCTGTTTTACTGCAATCTATCATCTGTTCACATTCACATTAATGCTTTCAACAGATGCTTTTACACCAAGAGAGTGCCGTCCGTCAGATTTCAGCATGCTTTTTAGAATATATATGTGTCCCTGCAGCACAAAAGAGTCATAAGTAACACAGGTATATTTGTAGCAATAGCCAACAATACATTGTATGAGTCAAAATTATTGATTTTTCTTTAATGCCAAAAATCATTAGGATATTAAGATCATGTTCCATGAAGATATTTAGTAACATAAACTTAATTATTGATTAGTAATATGCATTGCTAAGAACTTCATTTGAACAACTTTAAAGGAGATTTTCTCAATATTTAGATTTTTTTGCACCCTCAGATTCCAGATTTACAAATATTGTTCTATCATAACAAACCATACATCAATGCAAAGCTATTTATTCAGCTTTCAGATGATGCATACATCTCAATTTCACAAAATCGACCCTTATGACTGGTTTTGTGCTCCAAGGTCACATATGGTTCATAAACAGCCGTCAGAATGCGTTTCTCCGTTCTGTTCCTGTGAGAGTCAGTAAATGCATGTGTTGTCATGTAAACACATTTGTTCATCAGGTCTATCAGTCTGTCGTCTGGTTCACGGTTAACAGAGCCGTCCAGAAATCTTCACACGTGGCCTTTCAGGGAAATGTCAGTGAGTTTTCACTTCATCACGCTCTCTGGTGTTTCTCAACACCTCACCGAATCCACGTTTATCCTTGGATTGATAAAGCAGCGTCATGAAGCATCTCTGACGCTCATCAGCGGAGCTTCAGTTAATGAAGATAGAGCTCTATGATATCCGTGATGCAGAAAACACGGACGTTTATCAAAGTTTGGATGCATTAATCAAAAGCAGGTCTTAAATCAAATGGTGATCTGGACTAGTATCTGATGTAAATCTGAATCCTGCATGTGTCTCTGTGTGAATGGAGCAGGGTTTTGTTTACTACATACACAGAGCGCGTGATTTCAGCGTCTGACGTCTCAATGAAGACATAAATACATCAACAATATCTCCAAAACTGATCAAAACCAGCATTTTACCATTTCATTTGAGTAAAACTAGTCATATCATATACACACAGAACTTTACTCGGCAACCCGTCAAAATAAAAGTCCGGTTTAACTTGAAGACATTGTGCCAGAAATAGCTATATTACTATTATTTAGTAGAATGAACGTAACACTAGAAAAATAATACAACTTTATTTTTTTAAGAAATAATCACAAAATATTTTTATTTTAATAGTAAATCCCTTTATTTGCCAAAAAAATATGTTTAATTTTCATTAATTAAAGTATATATTAAATCAATGTTTTATGGCTTCATCTGATAATCAGTAAAATTTAAATACACAACACAGAATTTCTGGGGGGGGGGGCGTTTCATAAGCTACTGTAAGAATAAATAATATTGTTTGTATGCATTCAAATAATTAGACGTGCTAAAACACAGAATTTGGTAACAATAAAACATAAGGTGAGAAAAAAATAAAACATTTCATACGGCCCTAAACATGTATTTTTTGTTACATTTTTAATAAATTAATGTAAAATTGTATAAGTTTCATGACTTTAATTAATTAGACATGCTTTTTGATTAATAAAATGTAATTTGACCGTTAAAATGGAATCCAGAAAAATTATAACGGGGGGGGGGGGGGGGACGGAATCCAGAAAAATTAAAATGGAAAAAACTGAATTTGGGAAAAAATAAAACTGATTTCATAGAGCCGTATGAAGCCAGCGCTGGAACGCTGCGGTTATGAATCTTCTTCAGGAGAGAGTTTTAACTGATTCATAGATATCCAGTCATTACATATTCAGTGAATTGGAAATCATCCCGTGTTTATTCATCACTCACACTGATGTTTACTGTAGTAAAACCAGCATCTCTTGGTTGCTAATTAGGACTCAACAGGAGTAAACGAGCGCCAGGTGTTGTAGATGATATACGTGATGTTTGTGGAACTGCTTCGTGATCGTTTCTATCCTGCGGTGTGATGTGTGTTAGACTCTTTATATACAGCACCTGCAGATAAACACATTCAGATGCGTCTGTTTGAACACGTTCTCAGCAGCTACGCTTACATGACACTCAATAATCCCTTAATAATCACTCAATCGGACTGACAACCTTCATGGAAACACCTCAGTTGATCCCAATGAAATTCCAAAGTGTTGCTGTAGACTTGAAATTAAGTTATGTTATTAATGATTATGGTAGTAAATATTAATGCTGGCTGTGCTGATCAGAAGCCGGCCACAG
>CM041811.1:36687264-36702264 GCA_023376895.1 Aspiorhynchus laticeps
TTGAGCTCAGGTGCCTCCTGTTTCCGCTGATCCTCCTTGAGATGTTTCTACAGCTTGATTGGAGTCCACCTGTGGTCAATTGAGTTGATTGGACATGATAAGGACTATATAAGGTCCCACAGGTAATGTCAGAGCACAAACCAAGCCATGAAGTCCAAGGAATTGTCTGTAGACCTCCGAGACAGGATTGTATCCAGGCACAGATCTGGGGAAGGGTACAGAACAATTTCTGCTTCATTGAAGGCTCACAGAAGCATGTAGTCTCTGTTAACCTTAATTGAAACAACCAGGACTCTTCCTAGAGCTGGACTCCTGGCCAAACTGAGCAATTGATGGAGAAGGGCTTTGGTTAGACTGGTGACCAACAACCTAATCATCCTCCACCTCCATGATCATACGTGGAGATGGGAGAAACCTACAGAAGGACAAACACTCCACCGATCTGGGCTTTATGACAAGACTCAATCCTCTCCTCGGTGAAGACACATGAAACACACTTGGCATTTGCAAAAAAGCACCTAAAGAAACCTCAGACTGAGAAACTGAGGCTTCTCTAGGAATGTGATGAAACCGTCCAAATTATAAGCATGTGCCGATGTTTGTAGGATCATACTCAAAAAGACTCTGAGGCTCATCATTGCTGCCAAAGGTGCTTCAACAATGTATTGAGCAAAGGGTGTGAACTACTTCATGAACGTGAGTTTTTTTTTTTTTATAAATTTGCAAAAGCTTTCAATGCACCAAAACTTCGTTCGCGTATGGTCATTACACTGATGATGTCAGAACCTCAGATCTGGGCAGAGGGTTCACCTTCCAACAGACACACAACACACTACAGCACTTTGGAGAGAGAGAGAAGTGTGTACAGGTTTTTGTGGTTTACGGGGACATTACTACATTTGTATACATATGCATGTGGTATGACAGACGCTATTATCAAATATGAAGGTGTTTTAATTTAGGACATTGCCGGATGTCCTCAGTAATTCAAAAGAGCTTAAAAACACATACCCATCACAATGGTCACAACACTGTTATGAAAATCTAATAAATGCACACAGGGTCTGAGTGTGACGGGCTATGTTTTGTTGCTCAAGGGTAGCCTTGCATTAAATATAGAGAATAACAGGAGAGCACATGGCATGCATGATATTACGAAATCAGGTATATTGTTAAAATAACTATAGTTTTCTATCTTTATTTGATGTAACGGGGTTGAGTCGTTAAGCTTGACAATCACAATATTAATAAGCTATAGTTATAAAAGAAGGTGGTAACTTGCCTGTGTCTGCTCGCAATGTTGTTCAGAAGAGTTATATGATGTCACTTCCTGTTGATGATGTCACATAAGGATCAGTTCATTATTTTAATTGGGGGGGGGGTGATGATTTGTGTAACGGGGTTGAGGGGTCACTGAGGTACGGAACTAAATAATATGATTTTAATGAATAATCATGAATTTACTTAGAAAAAATACATTATCAGCAAAAAAGCACAGATAGATATTTATGAGAATAGCAAGATGTATGGATTTTATTATTCATATCCAAGTACACTTTCATAAAGGCCATGAGGGACATGACAAAATAGGTGGTGTCAACTGAAAAAAACAAGATAATTTATAATATATAGATAAAATGCATGTCATGTTTTTTAACCTTATTAAAGGAGACATTTCAATTAATACAAAAATATTTTAAAAATAGATTTTGGTGACTCAATAGATAAAATACACTTAAAAGTCGTTGGACTGAAATCGTACCTGTTCGTGGAATGACTCTTATAAGTGTAAATGTAAATGTGTGAGTAAGTGTGTGTGTGTGTGTGTGAGAGAGAGAGAGAGTGTGTATAAGTGTGTGTGTGTGTGTGTGTGTGTGTGTGGTGTGTGTGTGCGAGAGAGAGAGAGTGTGTATAAGTGAGTGTGTGTGTGTGTGTGTGTTGTGTGAGAGAGAGAGAGTGTGTATAAGTGTGTGTGTGTGTAAGAGAGAGAGTGTGTATAAGTGTGTGTGTGTATAGAGTGAGTGAGTGTGTATAAGTGTGTGTGTGTGTGTGTGTGTGAGAGAGAGTAGTGTATAAGAGTAAGTGTGTGTGTGTGTGTGTGCGTGTGTGAGAGAGAGAGAGAAGAGAAAGAGTAAGTGTGTGTGTGTGTGTGTGTGAGAGAGAGTGTGTATAAGTGTGTGTGTGTGTGTGTGTGTGTGTGTGGAGAGAGAGAGAAAGAGTAAGTGTGTGTGTGAGAGAGAGAGAGAGAGAGAGAGAGAGAGAGAAGAGTAAGTGTGTGTGTGTGTGTGAGAGAGAGAGAGAGTGTGTATAAGTGTGTGTGTGTGTGTGTGTGTGTGTGTGTGAGAGAGAGAAAGAGTAAGTGTGTGTGTGAGAAGAGAGAGAGAGAGAGAGAAAGAGTAAGTGTGTGTGTGTGTGTGGAGAGAGAGAGAGAGAAGAGAGAGAGAAAGAGTAAGTGTGTGTGTGTGTGAGAGAGAGAGAGAGAGAGAAAGAGTAAGTGTGTTGAATGAGTGTGTGTGAGAGAGAGAGAGAGAGAGAGAGAGTAAGTGTGTTTGAATGAGTGTGTGTGACGTCAGTCCGCGTCTGTATAAAGTCTCAGTGAACTGATGGAGAATCATCAGAAAGCAGCAGCTCGAGGAAGTCCAGCAGTGTTTTCTCATAAACTCGTGTTAATGTCGTGTGTGAAGATGTTCGGCGTGCTCTCGGCGCTTCTGCTGGTGTGTGTGTGGGGGGTGTGTGTGCGCGGGAGCGCGGATTTACCGAGAGACTTCGGAGTGAAACTCTGCGGCCGCGAGTTCATCAGAGCCGTGATCTTCACCTGCGGAGGATCCCGGTGGAGGAGAAGCGCCCCTGAGCCCGGTACTGATCACCTTCATCACCCATCATCACACCATCATCATCATCACCTTCATCATCATCATCATCACCTTCATCATCATCATCATCACCTTCATCACCATCATCACCATCATCATCATCATCACCTTCATCATCATCATCATCACCATCATCATCACTCATATCATCATCATCACCTTCATCACCATCATCATCATCATCATCACCTTCATCACCATCATCATCATCTCATCATCACCTCATCATCACCATCATCATCATCATCATCATCTTCACCTGCGGAGGATCCCGGTGGAGGAGAAGCGCCCCTGAGCCCGGTACTGCTCACCTTCATCACCTTCATCATCACCTTCATCATCATCATCACCTCATCACCATCATCATCACATCATCACCATCATCATCATCACCATCATCATCATCATCATCACCTTCATCATCATCACCATCATCACCATCATCATCATCATCTCATCATCATCATCACCATCATCATCTTCATCACCATCATCATCACCATCATCATCATCTTCATCATCACCTTCATCATCATCATCATCATCACCTTCATCACCATCATCATCATCACCATCATCATCATCATCACCTTCATCATCATCATCATCATCATTCACCTTCATCACCATCATCACCATCATCATCACATCATCACCTTCATCATCATCACCATCATCATCACCGTCATCATCACCTTCATCATCATCATCACCACCATCATCATCACCGTCATCATCTTCATCACCATCATCATCACCTTCATCATCATCATCACCTTCATCACCTATCATCTTCATCACCATTCATCACCTTCATCATCATCTTCACCTGGGGGTCCCGGTGGGGGAGGTCAGCTCATGCTCATCATCACCTTCATCATCATCCCGTCACACCATCATCACTCCATCATTTCACCTTCATGCATCATCATCATCATCACCTCATCATCATCACCATCATCATCATCATCACCTATCATCACAGTCATCATCATCACCTTCATCATCATCATCATCACCTTCATCATCATCATCACCATCATCATCATCATCATCATCATCATCATGCAACACAGCATGTAGCAGAACATCAGCTTCATCACATCACAGTTTGTTCTTACAGTCTTCTTACAGTGTGGTGTGTGTGTGTGTGTGTGTGTGTGTCGCAGGTCAGCTGCTGCTGGACAGAGATGAACAGCTCAGCCTGTCTCTCTCAGAGCTGTTGTCCGTTCTGAGCGACGCACACACCGGCGAGCGGCGGAGGCGGAGCTTCTCTCTGGGACTGGCGGGAATGTGCTGCAATCAGGGCTGCACCAAAAACGACATCGGCCGCCTGTGCTGAGACTCACTGATGATGATGATGATGAAGGACTCACTGATGAAGAACTGAACTGATTAACCCACTGCTTTTATTTCACATCTGTTCATATGACCACATCAATAAACGTCAACGTCTTGATTGCAACTTTCATATTTTACCGACTAATATTTTGTTCATAAAGTCTGCTGTGAGTGATTTATCTGCTCGGCTCTAGCTGGTTCTGTATTAGCACTGATGATGCCATGAACAACCTTTCGATTAAAAGTGGAAAAGTCGGTCTTTAAATTATTCAAATGTTCTTCACACTAAGAGAAAAGTTGCGTTATTATCGCTGTTTACAGTAAATGTTTATCAGAACTGAGCAGCTCGTATGATGAGGATTTACATCTCTGATTCATATAGAGTTAAACTATACTCTAACATCTCATAACTGCATTCAAACAAGAATATGAATCAGAGACCAACACGCTCAAAACGGTTCTTCTGTGACCTGCACAATACAACATTCATGTGGAAGATGTTTTATCTGAAGCGACTTATTAATAAAGAAACTATACACACAGATCCGTTATCCTGATATTTGATCAGATTTCACTACCAGGGTTTACTGCGCATGCGCACATCAATAATGCGTCCTTTTCCAACGATAATTAGTGCATTTGCATCAGTTCACCTAAAAATTAAAATTCTGTCTTTAATTACAGATGCATCTCAATAAATTATAATGTCGTGAAAAAGTTAACTTTGTCAAAAAGTGAAACTTTCATATATTTTAGATTCATACATGTAAAGTAAAACATTGTTTTAATTTTGATGATTAGAGCTTACAGCTCATTAAAGTCAAAAATTAGAATATTTACATTTGAGTTTCGATTAATGGCCATCCATACAGTATAAACGCCGGGTATCTCTTGTTCTTTGAAACCACAATAATGGAGAAGACTGCTGACGTGGCACTGATCCAGAAGATGAACACAAAGAGGGTAAGTCACAGAGGGTCATTACTGAAAGCTGTGGCTGTTTACAGAGTGCTGTATCAAAGCATATTAAATGCAAAGTTGGGCTGTGCAATTAATCGAAATTCAGTTTCGATTTCGGCCTCCAACGATTATGAAAATACAATAATCGAGATAAAACGATTACGGCGCCCCCTTTCCAGCTGCGCTTTCACTCCATAAAAGCCCATTTTCACTGTAAATCAGTAAAATCATGTAACGTGACTTTTGCAAAATTGGACGTGCTTGAGTTATTAAAGTTGATTAGATTTATTAATGTTTTAAAGAGAGCTTGCGCTGTTCCTCAGGAGGATATCTGTGTGTGCGCTCAGAGACGGAGCATGTGAAGTCATCTTTAGCTGAACGTATGCGACTAAACGCTCAAATACACGTCAAAATGCGGCGCTTAGTGATTATTCACGTAAACCCTCGTCGGTTATGTAATGAATGTAAACAGATGATACTGAAAATACACGTGTAACAGTAAATTGTATCTGAGCGGCTCTTAAAGTGACAGCGCGCTATATTCCTGCTCCGACTGTGTGCTTAATATTAACCAAACAACAAAAGATAAATCACTCTCTGCTCTTCACTGAAGGTCTTTTGTAGCTTTAATAAGAAACAAAGGAAGATTAATTCTTACAGTGAAGACTACGCTGTTTTATTTTACATTTGATTATTAATTTCTATAGTAGGCTGTTAACTGAATACTTTAGATTTGCATTAAAAAAATGTTTGGTTATACGGCCCGCTATTAATCGTGTTAAATAATCGTGATTACAATATTGACCAAAATAATCGTGATTATGATTTTTGTCATAATCGAGCAGCCCTAATGCAAAGTTGACTGGAAGGAAGAATTTGGGTAGGAAAAGTGCACAAGCTTAATTTCTAGCGATTATCGTCAATTTAATTTCACAGATATTATTTAAACTATACTGAGCTAGACAATGACATCTCTGAATTCAATAATGAAATGCCTTTAACTGAAAATTGAGTGTTTAATCTTATTATTATACATTACTGACACTCTATCCTCCAACTTGATACTGTTAAGTGCTTTGACACAATCTGTATTGTTAAAAGCGCTATATAAATAAAGATGACTTGACTTGACAAGCAACAGGGATGACCGCAAGCTTGAGAATACAGTCAAGCAAAGCTGATCCAAACACTGAGCTTCACGAGGAGTGGACTGAAGCTGGGGTCAGTGCATCAGTGTTGGGCACGCTACTTTAAAAAAGTAATTAGTTATAGTTACTAGTTACTTCTCACAAATAGTAACCGAGTTACATCATTATAAAAGTAACTAATTACCAGGGAAAGTAACTATTGCGTTACTTTGTTAAAAAAAATTCAAATAACTTGGATGCTCCAATATTAAATATGTTAAATGAATGAAATGGACACTAAATAGAATAAATTATTATTATAAAACATTGTACATTAATCGACACTATTTATCTACTGACACTTAGCATCAGTCAGTCAAGCATTATAATATGATATTATGATAATTTAGCATTATATGATGATATAACTTTAGTAATTAGAATAACCAAGTATGAATTCATATTTGTCATGTTGACTGAACTTAGGACTGCTGCTTAAGATATTGTTTGTCATTTAGTGTTTCTATAAAAAAAGGGGGAAAAATTGATAAAATAACAAAACTACTATGAATTATACCAGTAATAACAATATAAAACGCACTAAGCTGCTGGGTTCATGAATATTAATCAGGTTGTCTGCGTTCGCTCGAATTGATTCGCTGAAATCAAAACAGGGAGGATAATAGCTGAGCGCCGGCCAATGAGATTGTCGTTTGTGCATTAGCTCCGCCCACTAGCGGTGTGACAGACACACTCTCTCTCACACACACACACACTCTCTCTCTCTCACACACACACACACACACACTCTCTCTCACACACACACACACACACCTCACTCCACTCACACACACACACACTCTCACAGACACACACACACACACACACACACAGACACTCTCACAGACACACACTCTCTCTCACACTCACTCTCAACCACTACAGACACACACACACACACTCTCTCTCACAACACACACACACTCTCACACACACACACCTCTCACACAACACACACACACCACTCTCACAGACACACACACATCTCTCTCTCTCCACTCACACAACACACTCTCACAGACACACACACAACTCTACACACACTCTCTCACAACACTCACACAGACACACACACACAGACACACACACACACTCTCTCACAGACACACACTCTCACAGACACACACACACTCTCTCACAGACACACACACACTCTCTCACACACACACACACACACACACTCTCTCACAGACACACACTCTCTCACACACACACACACACACACACACTCTCTCTCACAGACACACACACACACACACACACACAATTTGCAAAATGGTTTTATTTACTAGGTTTAATAAAAAAAAGTAAACATTGCTTTCATATCTTTGGAGCATCTTTAACATTCAGTACACCAGTGTACCTCACAAATATTACACTAATATAAAACACTCATTCAGTTCAAGAGAAACACAGGTGTTTGAGATGAAGACTCATCTCACGCATATAAAATATCTTTATATAAAATCAAACCAGCAGAACAACAGAAATGAGCAGAGATTATTATTATGAGGAGCTTATGCCAGGTTTTCAGGATTGGCATATTTAACACGAGTGTTTGAGTTCAGGATCTGAACACTCACAAAAATATTAACACCACACACAAATATCTACAAACATCCCACGAAATATGAGACTCATATATACTGCATACATTATAATAACTGCCAAACGATTAATCGCATCCAAAATACGCTTATGTGTACTGTGTACTATATATAAATACACACACGTACAGTATATATTTACATGTCAATATTTATATTAAATATATTTTTCTTAAATATCTACATGCACGTGTGTGTATTTATATATACATAATACATATACACAGCACACACACATATATAATGTAAACAAAACTTTTATGTTGGATGTGAAACCGAACGCAGAAGCATTTTGATCTTCTGAGGGGTTTTCATACTTTAATTCATGAAATTATGACAGAAATACATACGAAATATTGAGATGAAAATACAAAATCATAGATCTTATTTTTATCCTTATCATATGACAACTTAAAAACAATTATTTGACATTATGTCTTTATAATGTCACGCTTAAAGCAGTGCTCTATGAAATCCATTTAATTATTAATTTTTTCTAAATTAATTTTTAATTTTTATGGACTCCTTTTTAATAGTAGAATTAATAAAAATCATGAAACATATGCAATTTCACATCAATTTATTCAAAGTTTAACAAAAACGACATATTTAGGACCTTATGAAATGCTTAATTTTTTCCCACCGTGTGTTTTATTGTCACCAATTTTTTTTTTTATCGAATTATTTCAATGCATAAACTTAATTTATTCCTAAAATAGCTTTATGAAATGTTTTTTCACTGCTTAGAAATTGTGTTGTGTATTTAACTTTTTCTGGTTATCAAATGAAGGCATAAAACATTCATTTCAGTTATCTTTTAAGTATAGAAAATATTAATTTTATTTATAATATTATATTTTCAGTGTCATTTTATTCCCTTCCGCTCGTCAGCTGGCTTCAGTCAGGTTAACGAAGGCAAATATGAATATGAAATATGAACTTTGGCTACAAAATGACGTCTTCAAAGACTGAGTTTAAAACAAAAAGATACAAAATATCAAAGTGCATGTAACGGGTAAAAGCAAAAAAGTGCTCCGCACAAAATCAACCTGTTTTTCCATTTATCATAGGTCATGGAAATTCAGCTTTTCAGTCTGTGAATTTAATATTTGGGTTACATAACATGTATTTATGACTGGATTCTGTCCGTGTTTTCCACATCGTAGAAATCATAAGGCCCTATTAAAGGCATCATCATCATCATATTTCTGCTTCCTTGCCTTTTAAAGGAACAGTACACGTTTTTTAGGAAATAGGCTTATATCTCCCCAAGAGTTAAACAGGTGAGTTTTACCGACGATGTCTGGCGGTAGCACTTTTAGCGTCATTGAATCTGATTAGACCGTTAGCATCGCGCTCAAAAATGACTAAAGAGTTACAATATTTCTCCTATTTAAAGCTTAACTCTTCTGTAGTTACATCGTGTACTAAGACTGACGGAATATTAAAAGTTATGATTTTCTAGACCGATATGGCTAGGAACTATACTCTCATTCCGGCGTAATAATCAAGGAGCTTTGCTGCCGTATCATGTGTAGTGATATGACGCAGCGCCTGAAAGTAGTCCCCGGCTCAGTAGCCTATGATATAGCCGGGGACTACTTTCAGGCGCTGCGTCAGGTCTAATCAGATTGATGCTAAGCTACGCTAAAAGTGCTACCGCCAGATCGACTGTCTGTGTGTCAGTAACTGTGTATGTGTGTGTGTGTGTGTGTGTGTGTGTGTGTCAGTAACTGTGGTGTGTGTGTGTGTGTGTGTGTGTGTGTGTGTGTGTGTCAGTAACAGTGTGTGTGTGTGTGTGTGTGTCAGTAACAGTGTGTGTGTGTGTCAGTAACTGTGTGTGTGTGTGTGTGTGTGTGTGTCAGTAACAGTGTGTGTGTGTGTCTCTGTGTGTGTGTGTGTGTGTGTGTGTGTCAGTAACTGTGTATGTGTGTCTGTGTGTGTCAGTAACTGTGTGTGTGTGTGTGTGTGTGTGTGTCAGTAACAGTGTGTGTGTGTGTGTGTGTCAGTAACAGTGTGTGTGTGTGTGTGTGTCAGTAACAGTGTGTGTGTGTGTGTGTCTCTGTGTGTGTGTGTGTGTGTGTGTCAGTAACTGTGTGTGTGTGTGTGTGTGTGTGTCAGTAACTGTGTGTGTGTGTGTGTGTGTGTCAGTAACTGTGTGTGTGTGTGTGTGTGTGTGTGTGTCAGTAACATGTGTGTGTGTGTGTGTGTGTGTGTCAGTAACAGTGTGTGTGTGTGGTGTGTGTGTGTGTGTCAGTAACTGTGTATGTGTGTCTGTGTGTGTCAGTAACTGTGTGTGTGTGTGTGTGTGTGTGTGTGTGTGTGTGTCAGTAACTGTGTGTGTGTGTGTGTGTGTGTCAGTAACTGTGTGTGTGTGTGTGTGTGTCAGTAACTGTGTGTGTGTGTGTGTGTCAGTAACTGTGTATGTGTGTCTGTGTGTGTCAGTAACTGTGTGTGTGTGTGTGTGTGTGTGTGTGTGTGTGTGTGTGTGTGTGTGTCAGTAACTGTGTGTGTGTGTGTGTGTGTGTGTGTGTGTGTGTGTGTGTGTCAGTAACAGTGTGTGTGTGTGTGTGTGTCAGTAACAGTGTGTGTGTGTGTGTGTGTGTGTATCAGTAACAGTGTGTGATTCAAACACGGTAAAACTCATCTGTTTAACTCTTGAGGAGATATAAGCCTTATAAAAAAAAGTGTAGTGTTCCTTTAAATAGTTTGAAAATCCCGCGAAAGAACAAACGCATCCCAGAATTCCCGTCGTTCAGCGCGTCGGGAGACCGATGGAGCCGACTCTCTCCGCGAGGTCTTTGAACGAGGGTCGATCGCCCGGCTCCGCCGCCCAGCACTCGTTCATCAGCACCTGAACCTGTGAGACACACACAGACGGGTCAGTCGCTCCGCTCTCGCTGACATGCGCTCGCGGTCAAGCGGTCTTTACCTCGACCGGACATCCGTCAGGAGCCGGCAGACGATAGCTCCGCTTCAGCAGATCGATCAGGTGATAAACGATCATCTGACCCTGCTTGTCCTCGCCCATCTGCTCCATAAACACCTGAGACACAGACACCAGCAGTTACTGACCAGATCGAAACCTCACCAGACCATGATATCAAGTCCATGATACCATATTTAAAAAAAAGAACATTTTGTTCAATTCAAATTATTCTATCTAATGCACTAAATTAACTCACGTTCTTAACTAAGAACTTAATGTCAAGTAAAAGTTGACTTCTAGCTGAAGTTTAAAGTTAAACTCAAGCCTCTTTTGATTAGTGATATACCGTCTCAGTCTAAATTACACTCACACTGGTGTTTTAGGAAGACAATATAATAACAATGACAGTAATAGTCATATAATGTAAAACAATTGCAAATGAAAATCAATATTTCATAGGTATATATTACAGTAGGGAAATTACACTTCTTTCCTAATTTCTACACTTGAAGATATTTTGAATCTGGACTCATTTAAACGCTCGCTGTCAGTAATTAATTCTGTACTTTAGGCTTTTATTTTGAAGGAAACTCCAGCTTCAGTGAAAACAGACACAAAAACACGTCTGGCTATAAATCTAGAGAAACGCTGTAATCATCTGCAGCTGAAATAAAGCAGAACTGGTGTCTGTTGCTCCCAAACGCTCGTTAAACTCACATCAGTGTAATAAACGAGTTGACTGCATTAATTGAGTGTGAACGGAGCGGTTCTGAGACAGAAAACACCGGATCACCAGCTGATCGTCTGAATGAAGTGAAACAGACGATGAAGAGATTATATTGTGCTGAGTTCGTCTGACAGATACCGTGTTAAAGCATAACGACCAAAAACACTGCTTTTATGTTAGAATAAGAAGGTTAAATATATTTTAAAAACTACACTTTTTGCCTGGAAGACCTGTTTCATATCATCACGTGATCATGATAATATCCAGACAGTTTTGCTATCGTGATATTGATAATATCGTCACATCACTATGAAGTACTGTTATGTTTGTTCCTTCATGTCTTGACTGTCATGGTGTATTATTATTATTACTGCAGTCAGCAGACGTGTATGAGTCTGGGGTCTTCTATAGTACAGACCCTGGTAATGTGATTGCTGGTGATTAATTATGGGGGGCTGGTTTCGGTTTTAGGGTTAGATGGTCAGCAGTAATACTTCGGGGAGGAGGCTTTTGGGCCCGATGTGGGTCTAGGAACGAAAGAAGTCCAGAACCGCCGGGAACTTGTCTGGAGAGTCCGGGGATTATAAAAAATCATATCAATCAACAACCATCATCATCTCATCAAAACCATCATCATCCTTTCAATCTCAAATTCATACCATCATCATCATATCATCATCATCACTCATCACATCTCAAATCTCATCATCATATCATCATCATCATCACCAATTCTATCATCATCCCAATAAAGCATCCAATTCAACCCATCATCTCAACATCACATCATCATCATCGCATCATCCATACCATACATCTACATTCATCTATATAATATAACCATTCACATCATAACCTTCAATCACTCCAATACTCCAAATCATCATCACTAACTATAACTTCTCATCACAATACTCAACACATCAAATCATCTTCATATAACATAAATCCATCCCATATCAACATCATATCACAACACATCAAATCATCAAACATCAATCATCTCACACATCAACTTCATCATAAACCACATCCATATCAACACATCTCAATCTCATAATCATCTCATACCACCATCTCATTCATATCAATCTATATCACATCCCCTCTCATCATCTCATATCATTCTCATCACCCACATCAACCATCACACATCATCATATCTTACACACATTTCACCATCTCTCACCCACACCATCATCTCTCATCATCATCACATCCCAACTCTCATCATCACCTCCCCACTTCTCCACTCATCCTTTCACCCTTTCTCAACACCATCATCACCATCATCATCATCATCATCATCATCATCATCACCATCATCATCAACACCATCATCATCATCACCATCACATCATCACCATCATCAACACACATCATCATCATCAACATCAACACACATCATCAACATCATCATCAACACCATCATCATCATCAACACCATCATCATCATCAATCATCACCATCATCATCAACACCATCATCATCATCAAACATCATCATCACCATCATCATCAACACCATCATCATCACCATCACCATCATCACCATCATCACCATCATCATCATCACCATCATCACCATCACCATCATCACCATCATCACCATCATCACCATCAACACCATCACCATCACCACCATCATCATCACCATCATCATCATCACCCATCATCATCATCACCATCATCACCACCATCATCACCATCATCATCATCATCACCATCATCACCATCATCATCACCATCATCATCACCATCATCACCACCATCATCATCATCACCATCATCACCACCATCATCATCATCACCATCATCACCATCACCATCACCATCACCATCATCAACATCACCATCACCATCACCATCACCATCATCACCATCACCATCATCATCACCATCACCACCATCACCATCATCACCATCACATCACCATCACCATCATCACCATCAACATCACCATCACCATCATCATCATCATCAACAACACATTAATAACTCAAAAATCAGCATCTGATCAGGAGTCAATCTTGTAAGAACCGGGTCACATTTCACCCAAAACCATCGTAAGGAGAATTAAAGTCTGTTCTTTTAGACTAGTAAGATGCAGAACTGCATTAGTTTTGTAATTCTCATTATTCTATGCTGATTCTCTTTAGTAATGAGAATTGGGGAGAAATGTTTAATTGTCACAATGCAAAACATGTTTTATTAGTCCCATGTAAAAGTAGGGCCGGGACAATAAATCAATGCATCGCGATTCGAGCTAGTTTTTAACTGCAGATGGCGCTCTAGGCTAGTTTTTAACTTTTTATGACACGAGATTAATGTAAGCACATCCTTGTAATTCACTTCAACTTTTTCAAACTTTATGAATGATTATTTTATGTTCGAGTGGTGTACAGGAGCTCGAAGCAAGCAGAGTACAGTTGTTTCTGAAGCATGCAGCGCCACCTGCTGTTCAAAACTAAGCTCAGAATCGATTCGTGATCGCAGCCCTAGGCTTCATTTTCATTAGGCAGAACATCATTGCTTGTTATTTGACTCCTGATTTTGGGATGAAATATAACCCAGTTCTTGATCATTCATCCTCACCAGAATATAGGGCTCTCGCCCGGCTCCCGGACCGTGTAATACTCCTTATCCTGAGGAAGAACTTTAGTCAGACCGAAGTCTCCGATCTTCACACGATACTCGCTCTCCACCAGAACGTTCCTGGTGGCCAGATCTCGATGGACGTAGCGCTTGGACGCCAGGTAGTCCATCCCCTAAACAAACACCGAGAGAGAAACACGTCACGCTCAGCTCTTCTTCTCAATCGGTCTTCATGTGTGTGTGTGTGTGTGTGTGTGTGTGTGTGTGAGACAGGCGTTCCAGCACCTTACAGATCTGAGACGTGTACAGCAGCAGCTTCGTGTGGTCGAAACGCTCCTTGTGTTTAGAAAGATAATCTCTCAAACTACCGAACGGCAGAAACTCCATGACCAGCCGTAAGTTCCTACGACCTGAAGACAGACCGAGAGAGAGATTCAGGACCAGCATGCTCTGCTGCAGACAGCAGGATTGCACTGAGTTTACTGTATAACGTGGAATATCAGGGAATTTGTTATGAATAAATCAAAAGTAGGTCAGCAAACTTAAACCAAAATGCGATATAGAAAGTGTCTGTTAATATTACGCCGCAAAAATACCATTTGAATATTTGATTGTCTCTGCTCGATTATGGCATAAATTACAATCATGATTATTTAACACGATTATGAGTGGTCCATATGACCAAAACTGTATATGAGTGATTTATTTACACATAGCGATACATATCAAATATATATTTCCAGTAAATAAGGTTGCTATGACAACTAAATTGTACAAACCAG
>CM041811.1:36724764-36727264 GCA_023376895.1 Aspiorhynchus laticeps
TCCTAATAATGTGCTAGTTAGCCAGTTTTGCGCTAAAGTAAATAGTACTGCTCGTCACTCCACGGAAGAGAGGGGTGGGGTCAACAGAGCTCATTAGCATTTAAAGCGACATGCACTAAAAAACAGCGTGCTGAAAACAGCTGATTTTGACAGGGTAAAAAAGGTGTTTATTACACTACCATTGAGAAATTTTAACCAAAGTATGTTATAGACTTTTAATTAAGACCCTAAAGAATCATATCAACTTCTGCAAAATGGGCATCCGATGACCCCTTTAATGAAGTCTATAATTATAGAATTATAACTATATACATACTTTGGTTAAAATTTCTCAATGGTAGTGTAAAAAACACCTTTTTACCCTGTCAAAATCAGCTCTGTTTTCATCACGCTGTTTTTTAGTGCATGTTTCTTTAAATGCTAATGAGCTCTGCTGACTCCGCCCCTCTCTTCCGTGGAGTGACGAGCAGACTGTAAACATCAGCCGTGAAACTGGCTAACTAGCACATTATTAGGAAAGGTGATTTGCAAAGATTTATAAATACTCACTTCTTCTGTAGCTGATCACGAATGATTCGTGTGAACATAGACGCATTTATGTAGATCGGGATCGGCGCATTCACTTCAAAATGAAAGTAAGGTTAATCCTCCGTGTCTTCAGCAGCTCAGATGTCTGGAGTAACGACTGCTATATTCATTATTATATCCAACAACAAAGCACATCAATCTGAGACACCTTGTGTTCCCCTGCACCAGACAGCTCTCAGCTCTCTCAGGGGGGCGGGGCTAAGGTAAGACGACCTGTCAATCAACTATCGTGGGCGGGGCCTGTGCAGAACTACATCATTCTGACAGGAATCTCAGAACAGCCTGATTTGAGAAAGAGGATTTTAAAATAGGGATTTAAATAAAAACCACTGAGTGGATTTTTATCATTATACATAGGATGGATGTGTACACACACTTCCAACACACAGTTATATGTTCAAACAACTTGTAAAGTGAATTTAGCATCCGATGACCCCATATGCAAACATATGCATAATTGTCACACTAATGCAAACTCTAACCCTGTGTTTAACATCAGCTTAGACTCGCTTTGGTTAAAAGCATCTGCATAAATTTAAATGTCATTAAAGAGTTGAGGGAAAGAGGATCAAATTCTGTTTGACCTACATGACTTTACTTCTTCTGTGAACTCATAAAGAGATGTCTACGAACATATTTGAGATCTGCATAAAAGTAAACGTCAACCAAGTGTAACATGCTTGAAGTTTGTGTTTTAAATGAATATGAATGCAAATATCAATCAGACTTTGATTGAAGCACATGGGTGGTATGAAGGCTTTAATGTGTTTCTGGAGCGTGACGCTGATCTATATCTGTGTTTACTGTATGATAAAGATCTACATAAACATCCGGCTCAACACTTCAAAGTCATACGGCTCCGGCGTGACGTGATGAACGACGACAGCATTGACATTTGACCTCTTTTTATTTTGTTTGACGTGTATTGTTCAGCGCTTTAGGTCAACCGTGAGTTGTTAAAGGTGCTTTAGATTTGATATTTCTGGACGTTCCTCTCTATGTAATACACTGGACGCCTCTGTATTGTACATTACAATATTGCATTACTCCATAAATGTAACTAATTGTGTTACTTAGTCACTTTGTATGGAAAGTAATGCATTATGTTACTTTTGTGTTACTTTGTATCACCTGGGCTGGGCTTGCTTATTTGTTTTTTAATAACAAAAAACACAAAAGTAATATTTTTGGCGACTGTAAATCACACTAAAAGTGAAATGAATAATCGTCATGAGTCTCTGTTGAGACAGAAGAGCTGTCAGTCAACGCATGGAAACCTTATTACTTTGAAGAAGTAACTGTTAGATACTGTTGTTAATTTTAAAGTAATATGTTACTTTAGTTGTTACTGGAAAAAGTGATCTGGTTATGTAACTCGTGTTACTTGTAATGTGTTACACCCCCGACACTGGATCTGACGGTGTTCAGTGTTTTAATGAAGCAGTAGATCAGAAATCAGTCAAAACACACACACACAGACACAAACACACACTCTCATACACACACACGCACTCTCATACACACACGCACTCTCATACACAGTCACACACACACTCTCTCACAAACACAAACACACACACACACACACGCACTCATACACACACGCACACACTCTCACACAAACGCACACACACACACTCATACACACACGCACTCTCATACACACACGCACACACTCTCACACACACACACACAAACAAACACACACACACACAAACACGCACTCTCATACACACACACACTAGGGATGTGCGGGTCTAGTCGACTAGTCGACTAAACGGTACAGCTCCTACTAGTCGACACTGAAAACAATAGTCGACTACACGAGAGAAAAAAAAAACATGATGATTTTATCATTCAAATTACCATCATTTTAACGTAACATTTAAAACATTTTAAAGAACAGTTAAAA
>CM041811.1:36732264-36737264 GCA_023376895.1 Aspiorhynchus laticeps
GTGTGTGTGTGAGTGAGTGAGTGAGTGAGTGTGTGTGTGTGTGTGTGTGTGTGTGTGTGTGTGTGAGATGGACAGTCACTGCTCTCTTGGGTTTTTCCTGTAAAGTTAATAACATGTCTCCATTAAAGCTGCAGTTAAACTGAAGCTAGTTATTCCATCAGGAGACGGTCGTTTAAATACAACCGTCTTGCTGCAAACACACAGCTTTCACAGTTTACTCATCATGACGGGTTCTTGTCCTCGTTAACAAACGGAGCAGGTTTCTGATGTGTGAATGCGACGTAATCCGAATCAGTCATTTTGCACCCTCATCAGATTTGATCTGATTCACTGATGCGTGTTATTATGAAGACGAGCAGATGCTGGAGCACAGAGACAAGCAGAGCAGATCTGATCTGGAATCAGCCAATCAGTGATCTCGAAACACTCCTCTGATCTCACCGCTGCTCGTCATCAATCTCTACTGTAAAGGAAGATGTATAGAGATAGTAGGGCTGTGCGATATGACGATATATAGTCGTGGCCTAATGTTACAGAGTCGGACTCGTAATTCAAAGGTTGTGAGTTCGAGTCTAAGGTCCGGCATGACTGCGATCTTTACACGCCACCACGGGACAAAACCAGGAGCTCGATCCTAAACGAGGGACTACATGTGTAGCACGGACACGTGTTTTTAAGCACCGCAGTTTTAAAACAACTGATTTTAATCCATTGAAAACAGCTATATGTGTGCGCCGTCTGTTTCAGTGTGAGAGGAGAGCGCATTTTTCCGCTTTATTGGCTTTGAACGATTACATAAACACACTTATATGCGTCAGAATCCCCGTCTTTGCAAGTATCCTCATAAACACAGTGATTTAGGTCTTAAGAGAGTAAACAGCTGAGAGAGAAACGCATGTGTAACAGTGTATTAGATCCGGACTTCGGTCTTAAAGGGGAAGCGCTCCAATTAATATTAATCAAACAACAACTCTCACTGCTCTTGACTACATCACTTTTGTAGCTTTAAAAATAATAATGATATATTTATATATATGTATAGTATCTACATATGTATAAATACTTAATACACGTGTAATTAAGATCTAGATAGATATAATTAACACAGTAAAGGCTAATTAATTTACACAATGCATGTAGCATTTCTTATTTATTGTGTTTTTGTCCTGTTGCTTGTAATTAGTTTCTTATCCTTATTTCATCACTGATTGTTTATTTATCTTCAGTGAGCTTGATTTATTTTTTAGGCTTGTATTAGTAAGGATTATGGAAATTCTATAGTATTAAAGATTTTAATATCATAAAAACTCCTAAGAGATAGTACGTTAAAAGTGCATTTTAGTTCATATTCACAGCGTCACAAAATAGCAACACTTGAGTACACTTAGTTTATCTTAAGAAGTGCTAAAGAATCATTTTTTGTGTATTAATTACAAATAGTGCTGTTAGACGATTAATCACATTAATAAAAGTTGTGTGTGTACTGTGTATATGTATATATAAATACACACACACACATGTAACATTTTTCTTAAATATATACAGTACGTTTAATATATGAATATAAATATATACATGCAAATATTTTCTAAATATATGCTGTATGTGTGTGTATTTAATTACACACACATATATTATGTAAACAAAAACAAAAAATTGTGATTAATCGTTTAACGGCACTACTTATAAAATTAGTGTGTAAAAATATAGCACTAATTATATTATGTAAGTGCACTTTTTTCACCTAGGATGAATTAAAGAGTAACATGTAAAGGTCTGTCGTCACATGCTTTTCTTAACTCTCTGTTTGCTTGCGGTTCTGCTCACGACAAACGGTCTCATGAAGGCACACAGACGAGCCAGAGTCCGGTCGTGTTATCAGACAGCGCTCAGCTGTTTATCTGCAGAAGAACACGGTGTTATCACACAGCTGCCTGCAGAGATACAGAGCCCCCCAGCAGAGTCCAGAAACACTTCTGAGCTCCGAGAAACCGCTTCACTTCTACACCACAATCTGATGATCCAGACTCCAGAAGAGCCGTCTGATCTTCATCATCATCATCATCAGTGAGGAGTGAACCCGGACTCACCTGCACCGAATCAGAACAGACCCGCTTCAGTCCTGCGTTCACACTGAGTTCTGCTGCTGTCGGTTTAAAGGGCCGGTACAATGCTGTTTCATGCATTCAGAGTTGTTTACACTGTTAAAGAGTTTGATTCTCATGCGAAGCATGGACTAAGTTTAAAAAAAAAAATTGGGGCGTATAAGAGTATTTCTGTGCCACAAATCTCACTTCCGGGTTCGTACAAGTGGAGAGTTTTTTCGATCGTGGTTCTTGCTCAACGACGGTGGAACTCCTTATATGGGCATTTCTCCCGGAAGAACACGCCCCTGCACGCATCGAGCCAATCAACACGCTTCATCCGGCAGCGCTGCACGTGGGAAGAATCTCTCTAAAGAAGAGTGTTATGGTTGTGAGGGAAAGATAACCTTGTTCAGCTTCCCGAAGAACCCAGCGTTACGTGAACAGTGGATATAGTTTGTTTTTCCGGCAGAAACGGAGTTTCTCAAGTGTGTTTGTTGACGAAGGCCCAATTCGATGCTGGATTTGCACATGGTTTAATACTGAAAGATCCCAGCTGTAAAAGATCCCGCTCATGAACAGCAGATGGCGAGTGAAACAGCATCAAATGTCTGTGTTTTGTTGGCGATCAGCGCAAGCGCTCGTCACTCTTTAGCTCCGCCCCCACGACACGCCTCCAGGAGCTCGGCTTTTTCCGGAGGGAATCGTAAAGCTCTCTTTCTTTTATAAATATGATAAAACTAAAGACTTTTTGGAGATATGAAGGATGCAGTACTACTCTATAGGTACTCAAGATTAACATGAGATCGGGTGAAACTGTGTGTGTTAGGTCTCCTTTAACACACTCCTGTCCTGTCGAAGTCAAACCACAGCCATGTGTGAAGCTGCACACTTCCAGCGGTCAGAAACTTCACAACAAACCCAGATCATACCAGAAACACACAGCACACAGAGAAACGGGCCACATGTGTGATGATGAGGGGAAACCCAGCATCAGAGCGAAACAGAAACAGGATTCTCCTGTAAGAGGATCTTAAAGCCCTCATCGACACCGAACCGCTGTAACGTTAGTTCGAGCCCTCATTACCATCTCGACGTGTTTGTGTTCGTTTGTTAAAGTTACTCACTCCGCTGATTCTGTTGTCATGGAGACCCGAACCGAACCGCATCACCGGATCGAACCGAAGCCAGCTGTCACGCTGCGGAGCGGCGAAAGAACCGAACTTCATCCGGATCCGGAGACAACTGCGATCAACCGCCTCAGCTCAGCTCAGCTGCCGCGGGAGCGCGCACGCACGCAGCTGCGTCGGTGGGCGGGGCTTCCACTTCAACGTCATCGCATATTAATGACTTAAAGAGACATGCTGGAAACATATACACTACCAGTCAGAAGTTTTTGAACAGTATGATTTTTAATGTCTGCTCATTTATTTGATCCAAAAAATTATGTTTTATGTTACAAAAGCTTTTTATTTCAGATAAATGCTGATCTTTCTATTCATCAAAGAATCCTGAAAAAAAAGTACTCAGCTGTTTTCAACATTGATAATAATCATAAATGTTATTATTAGCAGCAAATCAGCATATTATTATGATTTCTGAAGATCATGTGACACTGAAGACTGCAGCAATGATGCTGAAAATACAGCTTTGATCACAGAAATAAATTAGTTTAATACATATTCACATAGAAAACTTATTTTAAATAATTAAAATATTTTACAATATGATTTTGCATCAAATAAATGCAGGTTTGGTGAACAGAAGAGACTTCTTTAAAAAATATTACTGTTAAAAACGTTTGACTAGTAGTGTATATTTCTGTTTATATTTAATAAAAACGTTGTATTGTGATGTTTCTCGTGTCACTGCCTCCCTGTATGCAAATAAATATGATAAATATTCACAGATATTAAAGCACAAACCCTGTTCTGTGTCTTAATTCAATAATAAAAAGCCTTCGGTTGCTTTATGCTGTAAGTTCAGCTGCATTATGAATATTTCATCCACACGAGGAAAACAAACACAAATAAATATATCCAACAGTTACATAATTTTCATCTTTATGCAAATACTGAGCTGATTTGTTTGTGTCACACAAGAGACAAGTCATATAAGAGAAAATTATAAGATTTAAAAAATATCATTTACATCATTTTATGAAAAGCAATTACACAGATTTTAATCACATTATACAAAACACAAAGTGCAGTGAATGTGTGGTGATGAGGATTATTTACAATATCACGTACAGTATATCCAGTGTTGGGCAGTAACTAGTTACTGTAATAATATAACTCTTTTTGCAGTAACTAGTAGTGTAACTAATTACTAATAAGATTTCAGTAATAATATTACAGTTATCATCCATAAAACAGCTTAGTTAGTTACTTTTGATGCCTCGACCCGCTGATTTAAAATCTTAACAATCAAATAATTACTAGATTTATGTTCATAATTTTCACGACTCATGCATGTGATGAGGTGCAGCAGATGAGCTCGGAATATGGAAAATCTTACATTCAGCAGATATAAATATTGCATTATATTGATTTTGTCAGGTTGTGTAAGTTGTGGCTTTACTGTACTCTGGCGTTACATCCCTCTGATCAACATTATATTACTATAATTAAAAATATTTTTGGAAAATTAAACAATTTTTTTAAAACATATGATTTGATAAAATACATAATGAAATATAATCGTATATATGGGTAACGGAGAAATTACTTCAAGCTACACATGATAATTAATGAGATTAATACAACACTAATACTTGAATGTCACTGTTAATCACTATTGAGTGTTTGTAATAACTAATAATGTGTATTTTGGTCAAATGATGAGTCAGAAATATGTTATTAGTGACATTTATGTGGAAGATACATTGTTACAACTTCTGTGCGGCGTGAAGAA
>CM041811.1:36744764-36764764 GCA_023376895.1 Aspiorhynchus laticeps
AGGAGTCACTTAATCAAAAGTTGCCAAATAAATTTTAAAAATTGATAAATTTGTTGCTAGGTGCTTTTGGAAGAAAAAATCGCTACGTAGTCTGAAAAGTTGCTAAATTTATCAATAAAATTGCTAAGTTGGCGACACTGATCTAAACTCTCCAGATAGAGATCTGTGACAGATTCTCTCGATGTAAACGTGCTCAAGCAACATTGTATCATCAGCTTTACTTTTCAGATTCACATTCATGTCTCTAGATTTAAAACTTATGAGCAATATTTATGAAAAAAAGTAGTTTATGAGTCATTCCTGGGATTCGGTATCATTTCAACTTGGAATATACATATTTTCAAACTATATATAAATACCCCACAACATTAGGCACATATCAAACCTACAAAAAAATCATATTTTCACACCTTTTAAACACTTTTTTCAGCTTTAGACACTTTTTTTCAACCCCGTAACGGACTAAATGAGATTTTACACAGAAATTGTTATAAAACAAACATGTGCTGCTCATGTGTCCCTGATAACAATTTAATTACATTTTAAACAAATGTAACATATATCTTAATTTTTATATTTTTATAGGACTGAAGCTAAAAACACACAAATTGTGTGTAAAAAATACTCTTTATTTTTGTAAAAAAATATATATTTTTAATTTAAAATTTTAACTAAGACCACAATGTTATTGTTTAACGTGTTAGATGGTAATCAGCAAAAAAAAAAAAAAAACAAATTTTTTTTCTAAAAATATTACTGTGGCAAGCTGTGACGGGGTTGAAGACTGTAACACATTTAAAGAGATACATTGCCTTAAATTAAAATTTTTGGTTGTCATGATTTTGGAGTGTATATATTTACTAAAACCATGACTATTTTATATTTTGTTTCATTAAAATTATTAATAAATGAAGCAAATAACAAGTTTACAACCCTGTAACCATGAGAAATACATATATTTGTAACGGGGTTGAGTTTTTCACTCAAGACGGCCAGAGAGCAGACCATATATGGCAGCAATCAAATATGTACATTGTATATACTTATGGATTCAAATAAAGTCATAATTTTCCATCTTATTTTGATGTGACGGGGTTGAGTTGTACCCTCCCTGACTATAACATGCCTCAAAAATATGACTAAAAACTACGATAATACTAATTTTCTGCACCACTGTTATAGAGAGCTGAATGATGTCATTTCTGGTAAATGATGTCACATATGGGCGGAGTCTAAAGTATTATGGGCGTAGCGTCGTTAGTGTAACGGGGTTGAGTTCAAACTAAAGTCTGTTTTGTATAAAATATTTTGCATTTTTTCAGAAAAATGAAAAGGAACACCAAAAAATGCTTAAATAAATACACTATGCACATTTTGTTTTAGCTCTTAACATGTCAGATGGTAATCAGCAAGATATACTTTTGTTTTATATTAATGTGGCAAGGTGTGACGGGGTTGACGAACACATTTGAAGAGATGCATTGCTTTAAATTAAAATGTTTGTTTTGTTTCTTTATCATATTATCCTCTTGTTTCTGACCAACATTGTGTTTCTGCTGCAAACGTGGGAGCAATTTCTGATGCTTGTCAACGTTTAAGTGGACATATTACATCAAAAATTATATTTAAAACAAAAATATGAGTCGTCATGATTTTGGAGTGTATATACCTACTGAAACCATGACTATTTTATATATTTTTTCATTAAAATTATTAATAAATGAAGCAAATAACTCAACCCTGTCACAAGTTTACAACCAAGAAATACATATATTTGTAACGGGGTGGAGTTTTTCACTCAAGACGGCCAGAGAGCAGACCATATATGGCAGCAATAATTACTTGATTATATGGATCAGAATAAACTATTTTCCCTATTTTGATTGAGGGGTTGATACCCCCCTGATATAACTGCCTCAAAAATGACTAAAAACTGACTGCAAGATTTTCTGCACCCGACAGATACTGACTTAGCTGTATACACCAGGACAGATCTAGTAGCAGGATGTATGACGGCAGGATAACTGAGGCTACTAGGCTGTTACTACCAGTAAACTTCAGGAAGAACATATGCGACTGTCAACCTGACCTAGGACAAACTGAGGTGCTGGGACATAACAGCGTACAAGGATGATACTATGACCAGACATATACTAGCTACAAGATGATACTGAGCGCTGACTGCAGGACTGATACTGACCGCTGACCGCAGGACATATACTGAGCGCTGACTGCAGGACATATACTGAGCGCTGACCACAGGACTGATACTGAGCGCTGACCGCAGGACATATACTGAGCGCTGACCACAGGACTGATACTGAGCGCTGACTGCAGGACTGATACTGACCGCTGACCGCAGGACATATACTGAGCGCTGACTGCAGGACATATACTGAGCGCTGACCACAGGACATATACTGAGCGCTGAGCGCAGGACAGATACTGAGCGCTGACCACAGGACTGATACTGAGCGCTGACCACAGGACATATACTGACCGCTGACCGCAGGACATATACTGAGCGCTGACTGCAGGACATATACTGAGCGCTGACCACAGGACATATACTGAGCGCTGAGCGCAGGACAGATACTGAGCGCTGAGCGCAGGACAGATACTGACCGCTGACCGCAGGACTGATACTGACCGCTGACCGCAGGACAGATACTGACCGCAGGACAGCAGGCCGAGCTGATAGCCGGTGGTGTAGGAGAAATCCACAAACTCTCGTGGAGAGATGATGTTCCACAGCTGTCCTCCGGTGGTGTATTTCACAACACAGCAGCCCTGAAACACACTGACTTTATTAATCGCTCGTGTCACAGAAACCACAAACACACTTCAGCTCAGTCTAATCACAGATGCTAATGAATAACGTGCAGGTGTTGTGAATCTCTTCATCACTGAACAGTCACCTGCTCCGGGGTCTGCAGGACCTCCAGTGAAGTCATCATACTGTCCCAGTCCAGTCTGCGGGCCCCGGGACGGATGAAGTCCATGACCCGCTCCGGAGTCTCTGCTATCATTCCTTCAGCTTTATATCTGCAAACCAGCGACCAGCTCATAAACTCACCGTCTTAAGACTGGGTTAGGATTAGAAACTGAGGGACATAACTTTAAAGTCTGTTTTTTATCAAATATTGTGCATTTTTTCAGAAAAATCTTTTTTACAAGAAAGGAACACAAATAAATGCTTACACTGTTGCCAAAAATCACTATGCACATTTATGCACAAACTCAGAGATGTGCCTCGGGGACATAACAAAATGCTTGGTTTAAGATAGATATAAGACATTATTTTATGCTAAAACATATTAAAATGCAATAATTATTTTTATTCATTTTAATGGGCATCCCAAATTTTTGTGAAAAGCTTCTAACAATTCATTGTGGTGAACCACCACTTTAGAAACTGAAATATTACCGAATAACAGGATTGACTCTTATGCATCGTTATTCTGTTTATAGCTGTTTATACTCACAGAAAGCCGCTGAACTCCTCCGATGGTCTCCTCCAGACGCTCACATCTCTCTGAAACAACCACAGAACAACTGACATGTTTTCTACTTCTAGAAACCACCGAAACTGCACGATATCAGCGTTTAAACAGAACAGAATGAACAGATTTAAACAGAACGGACTACTTTCTTGGCGACGCTCCACGCGGATTGATTCAGACGGTGATACGCCTCCAGAGTCTCCTGCAGCTCCGCGGAGCTGATGTGTGGAAGCATCTGGAACACAACTAGATCTTATTACAGTACTGAACATCTGGAACACAACTAGATCTTATTACAGTGCTGAACATCTGGAACACAACTAGATCTTATTACAGTACTGAACATCTGGAACACAACTAGATCTTACTACAGTACTGAACATCTGGAACACAACTAGATCTTACTACAGTACTGAACATCTGGAACACAACTAGATCTTACTACAGTACTGAACATCTGGAACACAACTAGATCTTACTACAGTACTGAACATCTGGAACACAACTAGATCTTATTACAGCACTGAACATCTGGAACACAACTAGATCTTATTACAGTACTGAACATCTGGAACACAACTAGATCTTATTACAGTACTGAACATCTGGAACACAACTAGATCTTACTACAGTACTGAACATCTGGAACACAACTAGATCTTATTACAGTACTGAACATCTGGAACACAACTAGATCTTATTACAGCACTGAACATCTGGAACACAACTAGATCTTACTACAGTACTGAACATCTGGAACACAACTAGATCTTATTACAGTACTGAACATCTGGAACACAACTAGATCTTATTACAGCACTGAACATCTGGAACACAACTAGATCTTACTACAGTACTGAACATCTGGAACACAACTAGATCTTACTACAGTACTGAACATCTGGAACACAACTAGATCTTACTACAGTACTGAACATCTGGAACACAACTAGATCTTACTACAGTACTGAACATCTGGAACACAACTAGATCTTACTACAGTACTGAACATCTGGAACACAACTAGATCTTATTACAGTACTGAACATCTGGAACACAACTAGATCTTATTACAGTACTGAACATCTGGAACACAACTAGATCTTACTACAGTACTGAACATCTGGAACACAACTAGATCTTATTACAGTACTGAACATCTGGAACACAACTAGATCTTATTACAGTACTGAACATCTGGAACACAACTAGATCTTATTACAGTGCTGAACATCTGGAACACAACTAGATCTTATTACAGTACTGAACATCTGGAACACAACTAGATCTTATTACAGTACTGAACATCTGGAACACAACTAGATCTTATTACAGTACTGAACATCTGGAACACAACTAGATCTTATTACAGCACTGAACATCTGGAACACAACTAGATCTTACTACAGTACTGAACATCTGGAACACAACTAGATCTTATTACAGTACTGAACATCTGGAACACAACTAGATCTTATTACAGCACTGAACATCTGGAACACAACTAGATCTTATTACAGTACTGAACATCTGGAACACAACTAGATCTTATTACAGTACTGAACATCTGGAACACAACTAGATCTTATTACAGTGCTGAACATCTGGAACACAACTAGATCTTATTACAGTACTGACCATCTGGAACACAACTAGATCTTATTACAGTACTGAACATCTGGAACACAACTAGATCTTATTACAGTACTGAACATCTGGAACACAACTAGATCTTATTACAGTGCTGAACATCTGGAACACAACTAGATCTTATTACAGTGCTGAACATCTGGAACACAACTAGATCTTACTACAGTACTGAACATCTGGAACACAACTAGATCTTACTACAGTACTGAACATCTGGAACACAACTAGATCTTACTACAGTACTGAACATCTGGAACACAACTAGATCTTACTACAGTACTGAACATCTGGAACACAACTAGATCTTACTACAGTACTGAACATCTGGAACACAACTAGATCTTACTACAGTACTGAACATCTGGAACACAACTAGATCTTACTATTCAGTACTGAACATCTGGAACACAACTAGATCTTACTACAGTACTGAACATCTGGAACACAACTAGAGCTTATTACAGTACTGAACATCTGGAACACAACTAGATCTTACTACAGTACTGAACATCTGGAACACAACTAGATCTTACTACAGTACTGAACATCTGGAACACAACTAGATCTTACTACAGTACTGAACATCTGGAACACAACTAGATCTTATTACAGTACTGAACATCTGGAACACAACTAGATCTTACTACAGTACTGAACATCTGGAACACAACTAGATCTTATTACAGTACTGAACATCTGGAACACAACTAGATCTTACTACAGTACTGAACATCTGGAACACAACTAGATCTTACTACAGTACTGAACATCTGGAACACAACTAGATCTTACTACAGCACTGAACATCTGGAACACAACTAGATCTTACTACAGTACTGAACATCTGGAACACAACTAGATCTTATTACAGTACTGAACATCTGGAACACAACTAGATCTTATTACAGTACTGAACATCTGGAACACAACTAGATCTTATTACAGTACTGAACATCTGGAACACAACTAGATCTTACTACAGTACTGAACATCTGGAACACAACTAGATCTTATTACAGTACTGAACATCTGGAACACAACTAGATCTTATTACAGTACTGAACATCTGGAACACAACTAGATCTTATTACAGTACTGAACATCTGGAACACAACTAGATCTTACTACAGTACTGAACATCTGGAACACAACTAGATCTTATTACAGCACTGAACATCTGGAACACAACTAGATCTTACTACAGTACTGAACATCTGGAACACAGCTAGATCTTACTACAGTACTGAACATCTGGAACACAACTAGATCTTATTACAGCACTGAACATCTGGAACACAACTAGATCTTATTACAGTACTGAACATCTGGAACACAACTAGATCTTACTACAGTACTGAACATCTGGAACACAACTAGATCTTACTACAGTACTGAACATCTGGAACACAACTAGATCTTACTACAGCACTGAACATCTGGAACACAACTAGATCTTATTACAGCACTGAACATCTGGAACACAACTAGATCTTACTACAGTACTGAACATCTGGAACACAGCTAGATCTTACTACAGTACTGAACATCTGGAACACAACTAGATCTTACTACAGTACTGAACATCTGGAACACAACTAGATCTTATTACAGCACTGAACATCTGGAACACAACTAGATCTTACTACAGTACTGAACATCTGGAACACAGCTAGATCTTACTACAGTACTGAACATCTGGAACACAACTAGATCTTATTACAGCACTGAACATCTGGAACACAACTAGATCTTATTACAGTACTGAACATCTGGAACACAACTAGATCTTACTACAGTACTGAACATCTGGAACACAACTAGATCTTACTACAGTACTGAACATCTGGAACACAACTAGATCTTACTACAGCACTGAACATCTGGAACACAACTAGATCTTATTACAGCACTGAACATCTGGAACACAACTAGATCTTATTACAGTACTGAACATCTGGAACACAACTAGATCTTACTACAGTACTGAACATCTGGAACACAACTAGATCTTACTACAGTACTGAACATCTGGAACACAACTAGATCTTACTACAGCACTGAACATCTGGAAAACAACTAGATCTTACTACAGTACTGAACATCTGGAACACAACTAGATCTTATTACAGTACTGAACATCTGGAACACAACTAGATCTTACTACAGCACTGAACATCTGGAAAACAACTAGATCTTACTACAGCACTGAACATCTGGAACACAACTAGATCTTATTACAGTACTGAACATCTGGAACACAACTAGATCTTATTACAGTACTGAACATCTGGAACACAACTAGATCTTATTACAGTACTGAACATCTGGAACACAACTAGATCTTACTACAGTACTGAACATCTGGAACACAACTAGATCTTATTACAGTACTGAACATCTGGAACACAACTAGATCTCATTACAGTACTGAACATCTGGAACACAACTAGATCTTATTACAGTACTGAACATCTGGAACACAACTAGATCTTACTACAGTACTGAACATCTGGAACACAACTAGATCTTATTACAGTACTGAACATCTGGAACACAACTAGATCTTATTACAGTACTGAACATCTGGAACACAACTAGATCTTACTACAGTACTGAACATCTGGAACACAACTAGATCTTACTACAGTACTGAACATCTGGAACACAACTAGATCTTACTACAGCACTGAACATCTGGAACACAACTAGATCTTATTACAGCACTGAACATCTGGAACACAACTAGATCTTATTACAGTACTGAACATCTGGAACACAACTAGATCTTACTACAGTACTGAACATCTGGAACACAACTAGATCTTACTACAGTACTGAACATCTGGAACACAACTAGATCTTACTACAGCACTGAACATCTGGAAAACAACTAGATCTTACTACAGTACTGAACATCTGGAACACAACTAGATCTTATTACAGTACTGAACATCTGGAACACAACTAGATCTTATTACAGTACTGAACATCTGGAACACAACTAGATCTTACTACAGCACTGAACATCTGGAAAACAACTAGATCTTACTACAGTACTGAACATCTGGAACACAACTAGATCTTATTACAGTACTGAACATCTGGAACACAACTAGATCTTATTACAGTACTGAACATCTGGAACACAACTAGATCTTATTACAGTACTGAACATCTGGAACACAACTAGATCTTTCTACAGTACTGAACATCTGGAACACAACTAGATCTTATTACAGTACTGAACATCTGGAACACAACTAGATCTTATTACAGTACTGAACATCTGGAACACAACTAGATCTTATTACAGTACTGAACATCTGGAACACAACTAGATCTTACTACAGTACTGAACATCTGGAACACAACTAGATCTTACTACAGTACTGAACATCTGGAACACAACTAGATCTTATTACAGTACTGAACATCTGGAACACAACTAGATCTATTACAGTACTGAACATCTGGAACACAACTAGATCTTACTACAGTACTGAACATCTGGAACACAACTAGATCTTACTACAGTACTGAACATCTGGAACACAACTAGATCTTATTACAGTACTGAACATCTGGAACACAACTAGATCTTATTACAGTACTGAACATCTGGAACACAACTAGATCTTACTACAGTACTGAACATCTGGAACACAACTAGATCTTATTACAGTACTGAACATCTGGAACACAACTAGATCTTACTACAGTACTGAACATCTGGAACACAACTAGATCTTACTACAGTACTGAACATCTGGAACACATAGATCTTATACAGTACTGAACATCTGGAACACAACTAGATCTTATTACAGTACTGAACATCTGGAACACAACTAGATCTTACTACAGTACTGAACATCTGGAACACAACTAGATCTTATTACAGTACTGACCAAAACAGCCTAAACCGTTATTAATGCAATAACTGCCTATCTGAATGCAAACTATTCAAAACAAGTCATACATTCACATTCACTCTGTTCTTTAGTGATTAGAAAGCGTCTAAAATCACAATCAGCTGATCAAACTGAGAACACGTGAATAAATATGATCATATCGTACCGTGTCGTGATGAAAGTGATTAGTTCTTCATCAGGTGTTGATTTCTCATTTCAGCACCGAAGCGCTGACCCCGCCCTAAATGTATTTGCCCTCATCTGATTGGTCAGACGCAGCTAGAGGCGCTCAGACTCGCGAGACGATTGGCGGTTTAACTCTCGGATGTTATAGAACTATGACGTCACTTTGTAGGCGGATCGGCTGTTAGCATCATAGGCTTTTGGATTATCGCATAGTTCATGAAACGTACACGTTTTGCCCATCAAGATAATCTTCATAACGAATTTTGAAGCTTAAATACAAGCGCCAGAACTGAAAAGCTATAAACGAACTACACTACAACAGTCGCTCGTCTTCTACGTCATCAACAGCGCGCTCCCGACAACTTGTTTTTAACATGTTCAGTGAAAGTATTTACTCTATATATGAATTTTAATCCACGCTACATGAACCTTTTCATACAAACTGGAATAAACACAAAACTAGAGCCTAACTAAAACTGAAATGAGACATTAGTAATAAATAATATAGTGAATAAATGAAATAATCATAACTGAAGGACATAAGGTGCATTAAAAGTCAATAAATCCTTGATTAATATGAATATTTTAATTAAAAACGTGTCTCCACATATAAATTCTAGTGTGTTTAATCTATTAAATAACAGCAGAGTGAGTGAGTTTTGGGATATGATAAGATTAAACTTATTTTAGTGAATAAAGCATCACATTTTGTTGTAAATATGGTGTTTATGTGTAATAATCATGAGTTTATCTTATGAACACAGTCTCTGGGTCATTCTACAGAAACATACACTTTTCTGTCTCTACCTTTACAGAAATATTACACTTGAAAAACACATTAGGGTTACATTTTTTAATATTTTAAAATGTGTTATTTGCACAATTAGACCTTCTTGAGCCATCAATGTGGCAATATTTGTTTTTAATTAATAAGCAGCACAAATCCCAGCCATGTACAGAAGAAAAGTGCTTTATTTTGAGGTCAAACCAGGTTTATCTACCATTTAAAATACAATAATGTATTCATAACTATCAAATATATGATGTGAATGACATAAAAAACTAAATGCCAAATTAATATTATAAAATATATAATGTAAACAGTGGTACCCTGGAGTTTATTTTGTAATAAAATCACACTGATGACATAATTTGACTTACTTCTTCATATTTCATAAAGATCTATGAAAAAAGCCCATGTCTCTTTTCATTTATCAGAAATATTCTCATTTATCTCATGATTTCATATGAAGCTTATAGTTGACGTCACTGGTGTGATTACTTTATTGTTATGGAATTATAATACAACTGGATTAAACGACTTAATTTAGTGAATATACCATGATTGACGTGGTTTGATATCTTGCAGCAGACTTTTTTTGTAAAATGCATTTTTGATGAAAACTCCTTCCTTATGAATAACACCAGAGAAGATCAGTTTATGTTCTTATACTAACTGCTTTCACTAAATGACAAATGTAACAATTTAGTCTCATCCAATAACATGTCCCTGGTGTTACAGTGTCTCTGGTGTTACATTGTGTCTCTGGTGTTACATTGTGTCTCTGGTGTTACAGTGTCTCCGGTGTTACATTGTGTCTCTGGTGTTACAGTGTCTCTGGTATTACATTGTGTCTCTGGTGTTACAGTGTCTCTGGTGTTACAGTGTCTCCGGTGTTACAGTGTCTCCGGTGTTACAGTGTCTCCGGTGTTACAGTGTCTCTGGTATTACATTGTGTCTCTGGTGTTACATTGTGTCTCTGGTGTTACAGTGTCTCCGGTGTTACAGTGTCTCCGGTGTTACAGTGTGTCTCTGGTGTTACATTGTGTCTCTGGTGTTACAGTGTGTCTCTGGTGTTACATTGTGTCTCTGGTGTTACATTGTGTCTCTGGTGTTACAGTGTGTCTCTGGTGTTACATTGTGTCTCTGGTGTTACAGTGTGTCTCTGGTGTTACATTGTGTCTCTGGTGTTACAGTGTCTCTGGTGTTACAGTGTGTCTCTGGTGTTACATTGTGTCTCTGGTGTTACAGTGTGTCTCTGGTGTTACAGTGTGTCTCTGGTGTTACATTGTGTCTCTGGTGTTACATTGTGTCTCTGGTGTTACAGTGTCTCCGGTGTTACAGTGTGTCTCTGGTGTTACATTGTGTCTCTGGTGTTACAGTGTGTCTCTGGTGTTACATTGTGTCTCTGGTGTTACAGTGTGTCTCTGGTGTTACATTGTGTCTCTGGTGTTACAGTGTGTCTCTGGTGTTACATTGTGTCTCTGGTGTTACAGTGTCTCTGGTGTTACAGTGTGTCTCTGGTGTTACAGTGTCTCTGGTGTTACAGTGTGTCTCTGGTGTTACAGTGTGTCTCTGGTGTTACATTGTGTCTCTGGTGTTACAGTGTGTCTCTGGTGTTACAGTGTCTCCGGTGTTACATTGTGTCTCTGGTGTTACAGTGTCTCTGGTGTTACAGTGTCTCCGGTGTTACAGTGTCTCCGGTGTTACAGTGTCTCTGGTGTTACAGTGTCTCTGGTGTTACAGTGTCTCCGGTGTTACAGTGTCTCTGGTGTTACAGTGTCTCCGGTGTTACAGTGTCTCCGGTGTTACATTGTGTCTCTGGTGTTACATTGTGTCTCTGGTGTTACAGTGTGTCTCTGGTGTTACAGTGTCTCCGGTGTTACATTGTGTCTCCGGTGTTACATTGTGTCTCTGGTGTTACATTGTGTCTCTGGTGTTACAGTGTCTCTGGTGTTACAGTGTCTCCGGTGTTACATTGTGTCTCTGGTGTTACAGTGTCTCCGGTGTTACAGTGTCTCTGGTGTTACAGTGTCTCCGGTGTTACAGTGTCTCCGGTGTTACAGTGTCTCTGGTGTTTACTTTAAATAAAATGTATCACGTGACATCATAATGTTACATTCATTGAATTCTGCTTCACTCAAGAGTTCAGATTTAAAGGATTGAATCATTGTTTATAACCGTTTTACAAATATTTAATTTTTAGAGCAAATACATCATTCAATCACACTTTTAACAATCCTGATTAAAATAAATAAAATGCATTATTATTATTTTTCTGACTACATGTGCTGAAAAAAATTGAGAAATAATAATATTTCATAAAAACCTTTAAAATTGCCAAAGATTTAACACCAGTGACAAAACAATGGTTAAATAAATGTACAAAAATCATTAAGCTGTCATTTAAGTGTATTCATAAAGTCAAAAGGTAATCTAATAATGTGGTCAGTTTAAATGTTAGAAAAATTAAAAGTGTACGTTTCTGTAGAATAATCCATCTTCCGTCCGAAGACTTGTGTCGCATTTCAGGACAAAGCAAAAAAAAAACATTGTGGAAAACAATATAAAATATTTTCCATCATTGTGACAGCAGGGGGCGCAAAACACATCACACATCAACCGCTTTAATGCTTCAAACAAGAATAAAATCTAAACATCACAATAGAATGAAGCTTCATACACACAGAAGACTCATATTGCTCTGAAATACAAAAAATGTAGAAGAATCTGTAAAATATGCATTTTTAAAGTCTCTCATGTGTTCTGGTTGCTGATGATCTTCTGCATCCGGCGGATCTTGCGCTTGTTTTTGGGCATGATCTTGTGGTACTGTCCGTTTCTGATGAGATGCTCTTTGCTGTGGTGTATCTGAGCGCCGTGCTGCAGCTGAAAGGAGCACAGAGCCTGCAGAGGTTTGAGAAGAACCTGCGAGACACACACACACACACACACACACACACACAGAGACACAGAGACACACACACAGACACACATACAGACACACACACACACAGACACAGACAGACACACACACACACACACACAGAGACACACACACACACACACACACACACACACACACACACAGAGACACAGACACACACACACACACACACAGACAGACACACACACACACACACACACACACACACACACACAGAGACACACACACACACACACACACAGAGACACACACACACAGAGACACACACACAGAGACACACACACACACAGAGACACACACACACACACACACACACACACACACACAGAGACACACACACACACACACACACACACACACACACAGAGACACACACACACACACACAGACACAGACAGACACACACACACACACACACACACACACACACACACAGACAGACACACACACACACACACACACACACACACACACACAGACACACACACAGACACACACACACACACAGAGACACACACACAGAGACACACACACACACACAGAGACACACACACAGAGACACACACACACAGAGACACAGAGACACACACACACACACACACACACACACACACGATCAGCATCAGGGCCCGTATTCCTAAAGATTGTAAGAATTCTTTCAGAGAGCTCTTAATTTAGCTGAAACATGTCTAGCTAGGAGTCTTAACTTAAAAGTGATTCAGGAGCAATCTGAGAGCAGCTCTGAGCGAGGAAGAGACTAACACTGGTATCTGAGTGAGGAGGCGGAGCTAACGCTGTTGCTAGCTATGACACAGTCTTTTGAAGACTGTGATTGGTTGGTTGTCCAAGAAGGAAATAAAAGAGCGCTTTTAAGAGTAGGGTTTATTATAAGCCTTCACTTTGAAATTACAGGAGTAATTTTCCTGTTTTACCGTACTCTCTCTCTCTTTCTCGATCTCTCTCTCTCACACACACTATATATGTATATATTCTTTATTTTTGTATTTACCATGCTGTCATTCTTAACGTATTTCATAGGAAATGAACAGCGACACAATAAGGTTCTGAAAGTGCTGTAACAGACCCAAATCATCGCTGCTGCATAGCTGCATTTTTACAGTTGCTAAATATATTAATGTAGTTAATGTAGTGATTACGTGCATTTCTGGTGCGATGGCATTTCTGCGCGGTGTCGGAGATGTTAGCGTGTCTCTAATGTGTAGCGTCTTATTAACTCACTGCATTGTGTGCAACACATTTCTTCATGTTTGGTTCATTTTCTCCGCTGCTAAAGAAACTCTTAAGCCTCTTAAAAGTCCTCGTTCGTACTCCTAACGATTTCAGACCTTAAAGGGACGGTACACCCAAAAATAAAAATTCTGTCATCATTTACTCATCCTCAAGTAGATCCAAACCTGTATGAATGTGTTTGTTCTGAACACAAAGGAAGATATTTTGAAGAAAGTTTGTAATCAGGCTGTTTTGGGGCACCATTGACTTCAATAGTAGGAGAAAAATACTGCTCAGTTTCCCTCATTCTTCAGAATATCTTCCTTTGTGTTCAGAACAAACACATTCATACAGGTTTGGATCTACTTGAGGGTGAGTAAATGATGACAGAATTTTCATTTTTGGGTGTACCGTCCCTTTAAGACCTCTTTTAAGGGTTAAGATGCTTTCTGAATTACTTTTGTCTTTACTAGGATCTTTTCTTTAATTTTAAGAGGAAACGCCCACATTTGTAATAATTTTCTTATAATTGTGTTAGTAGGAGCAGCTCTTAGCACTCAGATTGTTCATGAATACGGTCCCTGATCCTCAGACGTCTCACACGAGCTCTGAGAGCGCTGACCTCCGGGATGCTGCGGTTCTTCTCCATGATGGCCAGCGCGGCGGCCGCACACTCCAGCGTCGACACACACATGTTGTTGGGCTGCGTGCGGATCACGTACTGACTGGAGGGGGCGCTGCGGAGCTGCACCTGCAACAACACACAACACAAGCCATTCACCCGAGAGCAAAAACACTTGAGCGAACAGACCCAATAAACCGTACCGAACCATGACGCAATCAAACAGCAGCCAGCTTACAGTAAGAGGCTCTTTATAATGCAGAAAACATGTCGGAAATCATGAAATTGCCTTAAACAATTAGTAAATACACAGTTTTTGCATGTATTCAGACAGCGCAGCTCGAGCTCGTTAGCCAGGGTTCAAAATCTGCACTGAAACAGTGTTACTCATCACCAGTGTTGGGTTAGTTACTCATCACCAGTGTTGGGTTAGTTACTCATCACCAGTGTTGGGTTAGTTACTCATCACCAGTGTTGGGTTAGTTACTCATCACCAGTGTTGGGTTAGTTACTCATCACCAGTGTTGGGCTCGTTACTCATCATCAGTGTTGGGTTAGTTACTCATCACCAGTGTTGGGTTAGTTACTCATCACCAGTGTTGGGTTAGTTACTCATCACCAGTGTTGGGTTAGTTACTCATCACCAGTGTTGGGTTAGTTACTCATCACCAGTGTTGGGTTAGTTACTCATCACCAGTGTTGGGTTAGTTACTCATCACCAGTGTTGGGTTAGTTACTCATCACCAGTGTTGTGCTCGTTACTCATCACCAGTGTTGGGTTAGTTACTCATCACCAGTGTTGGGTTAGTTACTCATCACCAGTGTTGGGTTAGTTACTCATCACCAGTGTTGGGTTAGTTACTCATCACCAGTGTTGGGTTAGTTACTCAAAGAATGTAATATATCACTCATTACTAGTTACTCCTTCAAGAGTAATAGTGTTACTTTCTGGCAGCAGTAATTAGTTACATTGTTTCTTCACGCCTCACAGAAGTTGTAACAATGTATCTTCCACATAAATGTTATTAATAACATATTTCTGCTTCATCATTTGACCAAAATCCACATTATTAGTTATTACAAACACTCAATAATTAGTGCAGAAGTGATGTATTAATCTCATTAATGTGTAGCTTGAAGCTAATTGTAATTTCTCTGTTACCCATACGATTATATTTCATTATGTATTTTATGAAATCACATAAGTTTGTAAGAAACTGTTTAATTTTCCAAAAATATTTTTAATAATAGTAATTATTTTTAATTATAGTAATATAATGCTGATCAGAGGGATGTAACGTCAGAGTACAGTAACACACAACAGTGTTCAGATCATCTTTTTATTTCTTGACAAAATCAATATAATAGCAATATTTATAATCTGTTGAATGATAAGATTTTCCATATTCCAAGCTCATGACATGTCATGAGTCGTGAAAATTATGAACATAAATCATAGAATTAATTATTATTGATTATAAATTCACGGTTCAATGGATCAATAATCTAATGTTTTAGAAAAGAATTTTTCTACATGCTGATTTATTGTAAATAATAACAAAAACGTATATTTGAAATTAAAGTAATATTTTAAGTAATTATTGTTACTGCCAGCACTGCTTCAGTCGTTTGCTCAAACATTTTCTCTTATTGTTTTACCAATCACAACATTCAAAAGGGATCAAAAATTGCCATTTAACAAATATAATTTTAGGTTAATCTGTGGCTTTCTGATCATCAAATTAAAATTTTTAAGTATTGTATTTTAAAGTTTTTTCTTTAAAAAAAAAAACGTAAAAATAATATGTAAATTTAATTTATGCAGTGCTGGAAAAAATGGGCAAAATGCATGGGGGGGGGGGAAAACGGTCTGTATTCGACCCAGTGTTTCATTTTATTCGGTTTCGGCTCCAGACAAGAATTTTCATTTCAGTGCATCTCTAGTGTTTGATGAGCGTTTAACGACTGGACGCAGCTGTAACTGACCACAGAACAGCTCCAGAGCGACTCGGACGCACCTGTCTGGGCAGCCGCAGCAGAGCGTTCCTCAGGAACATGTCTTTAGCTTGACTCCACGTGCCGTCGATCAGGATCACGCTGTGTGCCGTCGCTGTGAAGTCTGAGCTCAGATCCTCCAGGTCCTCTGCAGCGGCTCCGGGATACAACACCAGCGTACCAGCGTCCTTACACACAGCTGCTAGCTCCGGATACCTGACACACACACACACACCAGCGTCCTTACACACAGCTGCTAGCTCCGGATACCTGACACACACACACACACACACACACACACCAGCGTCCTTACACACAGCTGCTAGCTCCGGATACCTGACACACACACACACACACACACCAGCGTCCTTACACACAGCTGCTAGCTCCGGATACCTGACACACACACACACACACACACACACACACACACACACCAGCGTCCTTACACACAGCTGCTAGCTCCGGATACCTGACACACACACACACACACACACACACACACACACACACCAGCGTCCTTACACACAGCTGCTAGCTCCGGATACCTGACACACACACACACACACACACACCAGCGTCCTTACACACAGCTGCTAGCTCCGGATACCTGACACACACACACACACACACACACACACCAGCGTCCTTACACACAGCTGCTAGCTCCGGATACCTGACACACACACACACACACACACACACACACACACACACACACACATACACACACACACACACCAGCGTCCTTACACACAGCTGCTAGCTCCGGATACCTGACACACACACACACACACACACACACTCTCACACACACTCTCTCACACACACTCTCTCACACACACACACACTCACACTCACACACACTCTCTCACACACACACACACACTCTCTCACACACACACACACACACACCAGCGTCCTTACACACAGCTGCTAGCTCCGGATACCTGACACACACACACACACACACACACACCAGCGTCCTTCATAAAGTCAAAAGGTAATCTAATAATGTGGTCAGTTTAAATGTTAGAAAAATTAATAAAAGTGTACGTTTCTGTAGAATAATCCATCTTCCCTCCGAAGACTTGTGTCGCATTTCGGGGCAAAGCAAAAAAAAACATTGTGGAAAACAATATAAAATATTTTCCATCATTGTGACAGCAGGGGGCGCAAAACACATCACACATCAACCGCTTTAATGCTTCAAACAAGAATAAAATCAAAACATATCACAATAGAATGAAGCTTCATACACACAGAAGACTCATATTGCTCTGAAATACAAAAAATGTAGAAGAATCTGGAAAATATGCATTTTAAAGTCTCTCATGTGTTCTGGTTGCTGATGATCTTCTGCATCCGGCGGATCTTGCGCTTGTTTTGGGGCATGATCTTGTGGTACTGTCCGTTTCTGATGAGATGCTCTTTGCTGTGGTGTATCTGAGCGCCGTGCTGCAGCTGAAAGGAGCACAGAGCCTGCAGAGGTTTGAGAAGAACCTGCGAGACACACACACACACAGAGACACACACGATCAGCATCAGATCCTCAGACGTTTCACACGAGCTCTGCTTCTGAGCACTGACCTCCGGGATGCTGCGGTTCTTCTCCATGATGGCCAGCGCGGCGGCCGCACACTCCAGCGTCGACACACACATGTTGTTGGGCTGCGTGCGGATCACGTACTGACTGGAGGGGGCGCTGCGGAGCTGCACCTGCAACAACACAAACCATTCACCCGAGAGCAAAAACACTTGAGCGAACAGACCCAGCCGTACCGAACCATGACGCAATCAATCAGCAGCCAGCTTACAGTAAGAGTTACTTATGACTGCTTATGTGACACATAGCAAATACACTGCAGAACATTATGTTTTCTAATAAACGCATGAATTGCATGTATTCTGACAGCGATGACGAGGTTAGCCAGGGTTCGGTCCCAATTTATATCAGGTGGCCTTAACTACGATGTACTTACATTGAAATTAATAATTTGATACAATGCACTTATTGTGTACATACATGTTCTTACATTGTACTTATATATTTAAAAATACCTATATGTAATTACATTTATAATTACACTGTTGACCCATCCCTTACACCTCAACCCACCCTTAAACCTACCCATACCACTTAACCTGTCCCTAACCAACCCGTATCCACATCAATAGCAGCAGAAGTGTTTTGAAATACAATATGAACACAATAAGTACATTACACTTATTTTTTGATGCATGTACATAGTAGTTAATGCCACCTGATATAAAGTGTGACCCAGGGTTCAGAATCTGTGCTGAAACAGTGTTACTCGTCAATATTTGTATCAATTTTGATGTGACAATGTGATACATGTGACACATTCGCAATAAGAATCATTTATAAATCTGTATATAAAACAATAAAAGCTCCATCAACATTCATAAATGTTAGTATTGTAATTTTACAGATCTGTAAAATAAAAGAAAGTAAGACAATAATAATTACAACAGCTCTATTAATACATGTATTATAACATTCACACAGTGTTCAAATTGGGATCTGCAATATATTCTAATGTTTTAAAAGAAGTCTCTTCTGCTCAGCATGGCTGCATTTATTTGTATAATAAAAACAAAAACGGTAATATTGTGAAATTTAGATCTATGTGAATATGTGTTAAACTGTAATTGATTGCTGTGATCATAGCTGAGTGTCACATGATCTTCTAAGATGCTGATTTGCTGCTCAAAGAGTCTAGTTTTCCTTCTTTATTGTCTTTAGCCAATCACACGCCTGATTCAAGAAGGGGTCTCAAAAATTGCCAATTTTAACAAACTTATTAATTTTAAGTTAAATTGTGCTTTGCTTGTATAATGTATGCTAGAATAAATATTTTTAAGTAGTTGTTTTTTAATAGATTTTTTCTTTGAGAAGCAAAACAAAACAGTAAAAAGCTATTTTGGCTATTTAATTTATGCAGTGCTGAAAAAAATGGTCAAAATGCATGTCGGGGGGGGACGCGAAAAACCATGTTCTGTATTCAGCCCAGTGTTTAATTTTGTTCGGTTTCAGCTTCAGCCAAGAATTTTCATTTCAGTGCATCTCTAGTGTTTGATGAGCGTTTAACGACTGCAGCTGTAACTGACCACAGCACGGCTCCGGAGCGACTCGGACGCACCTGTCTGGGCA
>CM041811.1:36769764-36817264 GCA_023376895.1 Aspiorhynchus laticeps
TCCGTGATTAGCGGTTAACAAGATCATCATCGAATGCGATTCATCTGCGATCATGAACGTGATCTTGCGTCGCTTGTCGGTGATCTACGGCTCTGGGTATTATCAGGTGATGGAGATTAACCGCTAATCAAGGAACAGGTGTTGTGCCCATTTTCGACCCCCTGCCAAATTATTACCCCTCTCCTTGAAATCGCTATATGATTGCCTAACCCCTCCCCCACACCTAACCCTAAACCTAACCCTAAACCTACCAATACTAGGGAGGTAATAATCTGGCAGGGGTCAGAATTGGGCACAACACCGGCTTTACTGACGAGATGCGCATGAGATATATATCCCTACTGTGTGTGTATTAGTGTGTGTCTATTAGTGTGTGTGTATTAGTGTAAATCAGTTTCATGTGTATAATCTTATTCATATTGATGTTCTTCAGGGCAAATGGACGAATAAGGAGCGAGTGTTGGTGTTTTCTTCTCGCGGGATCAGCTTCAGGACGAGGCACCTGATGATGGACCTGCGGACCATGATGCCACACACCAAAGCTGGTAAGCCAAAGCGGCCGCACTAACCAGCTAAACCAGCACTAACCAGATAAACTAGCTCTAACCAGCACTAACCAGCTAAACCAGCACTAACTAGCTCTAACCAGATAAACTAGCACTAACCAGTTAAACCAGCACTAACTAGCTTAACCAGTTAAACTAGCTCTAACAGCTAAATCAGCACTAACCAGATAAACTAGCTCTAACCAGCTAAACTAGCTCTAACCAGATAAACTAGCACTAACCAGTTAAACCAGCACTAACTAGCTTAACCAGTTAAACTAGCTCTAACCAGCTAAACCAGCACTGACTAGCTTAACCAGTTAAACTAGCTCTAACAGCTAAACCAGCACTAACCAGATAAACTAGCTCTAACCAGCTAAACTAGCTCTAACCAGATAAACTAGCACTAACCAGCTAAACTAGCACTAACCAGCTTAACTAGTTAAACTAGCTCTAACCAGCTAAACCAGCACTGACTAGCTTAACCAGCTAAACTAGCACTAACCAGCTAAACCAGCTAACCTTAACAGCACTAACCAGCTCTAACCAGATAAACTAGCACTAACCAGCTAAACAAGCACTAACTAGATTAACCAGTTAAACTAGCTCTAGCGCTAACCAGCTAAACTAGCACTAACCAGCTAACCCTAACCAGCTCTAACCAGATAAACTAGCTCTAACAGCACTAACCAGCTTAACTAGCACTAACCAGCTAAACCAGCACTAACTAGCTTAACCAGTTAAACTAGCTCTAACTAGCACTAACTAGCTAAACTAGCACTAACTAGCTTAACCAGTTAAACTAGCTCTAATGCTAACCAGCTAAACTAGCACTAACAGCTAACCCTAACAGCTCTAACCAGATAAACTAGCTCTAACTAGCACTAACCAGCTAAACTAGCACTAACCAGCTTAACCAGCACTAACTAGCTTAACCAGTTAAACTAGCTCTAACCAGACAATCAATCCAATATCACTCTGGCTTTGTTTTCTTGCAGACACCAAGATGGACAGAAAAGACAAGCTCTTTGTGGTGAACGAGGTACTTGAGCAGAGATCGTTCAGTAGTCTCTTCATGATTCGTGTTTCGTGTCTGATTCTAACAGCTGCTGTGTTTCAGGTGTGTGAAATCAAAAACTGCAATAAATGCATCTTCTTCGAAGCCAAGAAGAAGCAGGATCTTTATATGTGGTGAGCGACACGTCAGTTAGACGTCAGAAATAATAATAATATTAATATGAGCTCAGTGTCTTCATCTGCTCTTCTCTTGCAGGATCTCAAACGTCCCTCACGGACCCTCGGCCAAGTTCCTCGTACAGAACGGTGCGATTTCATTCGTTCAGTCATGTGACCAGTTTAGATCATGTGTGCTTTTTATATGAGTAATGATTCAATGTCAGTTTAACTGTAGTGTGTGAATCAAACATCATTTATTCAACTCTCTCTTAATTAAACAGCTGGGCCTTTAGGATTGTTGTATGTAAATGAGCTCTGCGGTGATTGGCTCAGCTTGCTGTAGATGTGGGTGATTATGTTAATGAGCTGATGACGTCACAGTGTTTGGACTGAACTCTTGTTATAATGTAACGGTTATTGATTGTGTTTGTAGTTCACACACTGGCTGAGCTGAAAATGACCGGAAACTGTCTGAAAGGCTCCAGACCGCTGCTGTCCTTCGACCCGGTGAGTGACGCACGCTAACGGATCACACGCGTGTGCGACTGAGGACGATGATGATGATATTGTGTGTCTGTCATTTCACAGAAATTTGACATGGAGCCGCATTACGCGCTGCTGAAGGAGCTCTTCACTCAGGTTTATTTCAACATTAATTTTTGCTGCTTTCATCTGTTAATTCTGCATTATTTAGAGCTCTATGATATCTGTGATGCAGAAAACACGGACGGAATACAGTCATAAAAACTGACTGTTTATCAAAGTTTGGATGCATTAATCAAAAGCAGGTCACTTAAATCAAATGGTGATCTGGACTAGTATCTGATGTCAATCTGAATCCTGCATGTGTCTCTGTGTGAATGGAGCAGGGTTTTGTTTACTACATACACAGAGCGCGTGATTTCAGCGTCTGACGTCTCAATGAAGACATAAATACATCAACAATATCTCCAAAACTGATCAAAATCAGCATTTTACCATTTCATTTGAGTAAAACTAGTCATATCATATACACACAGAACTTTACTCGGCAACCCGTCAAAATAAAAGTCCTGTTTAACTTGAAGACATTGTGTCAGAAATAGCTATATTACTATTATTTACTAGAATGAACGTAATACTACTACTACTACCGCTGCGAGCTTCAGATCTTCCAGTGTTTCTCTATGGAGCTGAAACCTAAAGATGTCCGAGCTCCGCCCCCGTGCAGCTGATACTCCACTGCCATTGGCTCGTCTGTTTTCAAGGGGAGGGGCTTACCGATAGCTCAATTACTGAACATGTTTGCGCTGAAACGTACGATCGGTGGTTAAACGCTCATGTGTGGTTGTTCCAGATCTTCTCGACGCCTCGCCATCACCCGAAGAGTCAGCCGTTTGTGGATCACGTTCTGACCTTCACCATCGCTGACCACAGGATCTGGTTCAGGAACTATCAGGTGAGCCGAAGCGCCAGCGTCTGGACGTTTGCGTGAGGAGCACACGTGTGTAAATGATTCTGTGATTGTGGTCCGCAGATCATCGAAGAAGACGCGTCTCTGGTGGAGATCGGCCCGCGCTTCGTCTTGAATCTCATCAAAATATTCCAGGGCAGCTTCGGAGGACCCACGCTGTACGAGAACCCTCACTTCCAGTCTCCCAACACGGTGAGACTCTTCATCACGACGACTTCATTTTAACCCATAAGAATTTTGACCGATTAATACAATTAGTTAAACGGTTTAAAGTTACTTATTTTATTTTTTTTTCAGTAACTTATCAAAATATTTTAAAAGGTTTGCTGCATGGTTAAAATAAGCTACGCGTATAAAAAAAAAAATACTTTTTAGAGCGAGAGAGTTAACCGGTAACCGATAATAATTTTGACCGATTAATACAATTAGTTAAATGGTTTAAAGTTACTTATTTTTAAAAAAAATTTCAGTAACTTTTTTTTTTTATACGCGTAGCTTATTTTAACCATGCTTATTAAAAAAATACTTTTTTTTAGAGCGAGCGAGTTAACCGGTAACCGATAATAATTTTGACCGATTAATACAATTAGTTAAACGGTTTAAAGTTACTTATTTTAAATTTTTTTTTCAGTAACTTTTTTTTTTTATACGCGTAGTTTATTTTAACCATGCTTATTAAAAAAATACTTTTTTTTAGAGCGAGCGAGTTAACCGGTAACCGATAAGAATTTTGACCGATTAATACAATTAGTTAAATGGTTTAAAGTTATTTTTTTTTTTTTTAAATTCAGTAACTTTTTTTATACACGTAGCTTATTTTAACCATGCTTATTAAAATTTTTTATTTTTTAGAGCGAGAGAGTTAACCGATAACCGATAAGAATTTTGACCGATCAATATAATTAGTTAAACGGTTTAAAGTTACTTATTTTTTTCAGTAACTTTTTTTTTATACGCGTAGCTTATTTTAACCATGCTTATTAAAAATATATATTTTTTAGAGCGAGAGAGTTAACCGGTAACCGATAAGAATTTTGACCGATTAATACAATTAGTTAAACGGTTTAAAGTTACTTTTAAAAAAAAAATTCAGTAACTTATCAAAATATTGTAAAAGGTTTGCTGCATGGTTAAAATAAGCTACGCGTATAAAAAAAATACATTTTTAGAGCGAGCGAGTTAACCGATAAGAATTTTGACCGATTAATACAATTAGTTAAATGGTTTAAAGTTACTTTTTTTTAGTAACTTATCAAAATATTGTAAAAGGTTTGCTGCGTGGTTAAAATAAGCTACGCGTATAAAAAACATGTATCGCATTTAATTCAGAAATAGGCCGACGTGAATTACAAACATTATAATAAACGCTGTAAACATAGCTAGGATATTTTCTATCCATCGATGCATCGCATTCTCTCTCGAATCGATTCTGAGCTTGATGTGCGATGATGCTGAGTTTGCTTTAGAAACACCCGTCTCACGCACATACACCACTCGAAACGTCTATATAATCTTTAATAATCTAAAATAATCTTTCATAAAGCTCGGAGAGGTTGAAGTGAACTACAAGGACATCGACGGCTTCATTGCACTGGATGCACTTTGTTTGATGTTACAAACCCTGACTAGTTAAACTCTTGAGTAAATGTAGACGAGCTCTCAGCTGGTGTTGTGTGTGGCGTGTGTCCAGAACCGGCGGATGATCCGACTGGCCACGGCGGCCCGGCTGAAGGAGCGTCAGATGGTGAAGGAGCTGCTGAAGGAGAAGCGCTCGGAGGAGAAGGAGGTGATGGCGAGAGACGTGACGGACGATGTGTTCCTGACCCCGGCCGAGTCCAGAGATCCTGAGGTCCAGCTACAGCCTCCAGAACCACAGAGATCCACCAAGAAGCTGCGTCTGTCAGAGCTGAAGAAGAAGACGCAGATGAAGCGCAAAGGCCTGCGATAAACCTGCTGAACCCAGACCAGAGGTTCTGCTTCCGGAACAGAGAGTCTTGCTCTTTTGGGACGTTTAACGAGGCTTAATGCATTAAAACTGTGTTATTAATGGACCAAGCTCCGTAAACACATTATTAATAAATCATATAATGCACAGTCAAGCAGATATGAGCCATAACTCAATGTGTTTAATTACACGTTAAGTGTTTTCCTCCCTATTAGGAAAACACTTAATGCACATTATTAATGCACATTATTAATAAATCATATAATGCACATTATTAATAAATCATAATGCACATTATTAAAGCACATTAATAAATCATATAATGCACATTATTATTAAATCATAATGCACATTATTAATAAATCATATAATGCACAAACAAGCAGATATGAGCCATAATACAGACACAATGTGTTTAATTACACAATAAGCATTTTTCTCTCATAGAAAACTGTTATTAGGAAAATGCTTAATGCACATTATTAATAAATCATATAATGCACATTATTAATAAATTATATAATGCACAGACAAGCAGATAAGTGTAGAATAAGAATGCAATGTGTTTCCTCACAAAGGAAAATGCTTAATGCGTTGTGTTTTTAAGTGACCAAACTCAATAAACATTAATAAATCATATTATGTACAGAAACTTTTTTTTTTTTATTAACAGTTTTAATGCATTAAGTGTTTTCCTTAACTGCTTGTCTGTGCATTATATGATTTATTAATAATGTGCATTATGATTTAATAATAATGTGCATTATATGATTTATTAATAAATGTGCTATTAATGCATTATTCAATTATGGCTATATCGCTTTTTGTGCATTATGATTTATTAATAATGTGCATTATATGATTTATAAATAATGCGCTTTATATGATTTATTAATAATGCGCATTATATGATTTATTAATAATGCGCATTATATGATTTATTAATAATGTGCATTATATGATTTATTAATAACGTTTTTTTAAAACAGTGTTTTAATGCATCAAGCCACGTTAAGCGTTTTCTTCTCGTTCTGAGGAGCAGCTCTGCATCGGATGATTTATATTCATCTTTGTGTTTCTGCTGGTTTTGTAAACAATGCAATGTTAATAAAACTTTTAATTAATGTTCAAACGTGTTGATTTTGATTCTTCTTGGTCTGGTTTGTCGAGACATGCAGCTTTCTCTCTGTAGGAGTCTAGTAGCTGTTGATTATGTTTCTCTTGTGTTTATATTGAGCAGAAATTAGTGATTTACACCAATATATGATGCAGCTGATCAACTGGTTGTGCAGAAAATGTGGAAAATATATTATGATAATATTAATGAGTGCTGTTAGTGTCCTCAAGTGTTTCATCATCAGTGCTCTGTACTAGAACAAACGCAAACATTAATTCACAGAGAGGTGTGTTAAAGTGATAGGTCACTTTGAAATTAAAATGTGGTATCTATCAGCTTACCCCAAGGGCATCCAAGATGTAGGTGTCTTTTTTTCTTCAGTAGATCCAATTTTGATGTTTTTAGGTCAAACCGTTCTAGTCTGTCAGTCATATAATGGCAGGTATAGGTCACTGTCTCTATAAGAGGGAAAAAGAACATGCACAGAGAAATCCAAATTAAACAATTCCCCATCGTAACTACACATTGATGGCCTAAGACACGAAACGAGCGGTTTGTGTGAGAAAACGAACAGTATTTATATCGTTTTTTACCTCTTGTACACAACCATGTCCAAGTGATCTGAGTGCACACACACATCCGGTGTGTGAGAGTGTTTGTGTGTGTGTGTGTGTGTGTGTGACGTGTGTGTGCGCGCGCTCTGGCTCACGCTGCATTCACACGGGGCGTCGGCGTCAACGCTTGACGGAGGGCGTGTCTGAAGCGTGGTGCTGACGCGCCGTCATAGTTACAACAACCAATCACATACTTCTCTGGTGTTGCATGAAGGGATTGGGTATTTGCATGAGGCGATCTGATTGGCTGACGCCTCCGTTGGCGCTTGAAAAGTAGCGTCAGCACCACGCTTCAGACACGCCCTCCGTCAAGCGTTGACGCCCCGTGTGAATGCAGCGTGAGCCAGAGCGCGCACACACACACGTCACACACCGGATGTGTGCACTCACACACACACACACACACGTCACACACCGGATGTGTGTGTGCACTCAGATCACTTGGACATGGTTGTGTACAAGAGGTAAAAAACGATATAAATACTGTTCGTTTTCTCACACAAACCGCTCGTTTCGTGTCTTAGGCCATCAATGTGTAGTTACGATGGGGAATTGTTTAATTTGGATTTCTCTGTGCATGTTCTTTTTCCCTCTTATAGAGACAGTGACCTATACCTGCCATTATATGACTGACAGACTAGAACGGTTTGACCTAAAAACATCAAAATTGGATCTACTGAAGAAAAAAAGACACCTACATCTTGGATGCCCTTGGGGTAAGCTGATAGATACCACATTTTAATTTCAAAGTGACCTATCCCTTTAAGCTGTGCTTTACTTCTCAGTCAGCAGTGCTATGCAGGGCGCGCGCGCGTGTGCGTGTGACGCGGTTGTGTAGGAACCACTTGTTGATGGATTCTGTTTCCGGTCGGACTGTATCGCGGCGGGAACGGAAACATGGCGTTCAACTTCGGCGGCGCGGCCAACAGCGCGAGTGAGTTCAATTAAACTCTGTTAATCAGTACTAATAAACATTCATAGTTTGATATGAAAAGCTGTATAACATGTGAATACACACGAGGAGTCGGTCAGGAGTAGATTAGCTTCACTCGCGAGTCACTTGTGTTTGTTGTTGTTGTCATCACTGCTGTTCGTGACGTCATTACTAGGGCTGCTACAAATATCGATTTTAATTAATTTTTATTTTTACGAAACGATATCGATTAGTCTGATTCAGTTAATGAACAGAACATTATATCGCGCCTCACATCCAATAAATCGCAGTTAGCTTCGTGCTTTTGATATGAAACAAAGTCTCAGATTACAATATTAAAACAATAAAAGCTGTTTATTGATCATCAGTTTTAGCGTGAAATAAACATGAATGAACATCTGAAGGTAAATCAGTATCATGTAAACAACTGAGCAAAGATATCAATATAACCGCTTGTAAACAATAACTAACATCATATTTACCTCAGAAAAAACTCATTTTAATAAATATATGCACCATAACATATTCATTATCATTTTTTAGTGTTCTTCAATGTTATGTTTGAATAAATCCGTCGAGTTTTTATGACTATTTATATTTCAAAGTAGAAATATTATGTATTTGTAACTTTATTATTAAGAACTTCATTGAGTGTAATTTAGGTGTTTGTATACAAATCTAATTAATTTTACCCTTCAGTGTTATAGTAATGTACCACATGACTCTCTGTATATTTTACAGCATTAGTGGAGAGATTGTTTTGGCATGTACTGCACCTGATGTATATCCAGAATAATCAATAGCCAATCGAATTAGTAAACGTTTGGGGTCCGGCTCGTGCTCAGGGGTCTCGGGGTGGAAGAGAGCGCTGGTCATTCACTCCTCACCTGTTCTGAGACTCGAACCCGTGACCTTTGTGTTACAAGACCGACTCGCTAAGCATTAGGCCACGCCCTAATCATCAGTGTCATTAGGCCACGCCCTAATCATCAGTGTCACATGCTTGTGCTTATCGACAGTTACGCTTTCCCAGCATGCCTTCAGAGGCTCTGCTTTATACTGAGACGGTTGTCATGGTAACAGGCGCTCACCAGCTGTTGTCACGGTTACAGGCGTTCACCAGCTGTTATCACGGTTACAGGCGCTCACCAGATGTTGTCACGGTTACAGGCGCTCACCAGCTGTTGTCACGGTTACAGGCGCTCACCAGCTGTTGTCACGGTTACAGGCGTTCACCAGCTGTTATCACGGTTACAGGAGCTCACCAGCTGTTGTCACGGTTACAGGCGTTCACCAGCTGTTGTCACGGGTACAGGCGTTCACCAGCTGTTATCACGGTTACAGGCGCTCACCAGATGTTGTCACGGTTACAGGCGCTCACCAGCTGTTGTCACGGGTACAGGCGCTCACCAGCTGTTGTCACGGTTACAGGCGTTCACCAGCTGTTATCACGGTTACAGGCGCTCACCAGATGTTGTCACGGTTACAGGCGCTCACCAGCTGTTGTCACGGTTACAGGCGCTCACCAGCTGTTGTCACGGTTACAGGCGCTCACCAGCTGTTGTCACGGTTACAGGCGCTCACCAGCTGTTGTCACGGTTACAGGCGCTCACCAGCTGTTGTCACGGTTACAGGCGCTCACCAGCTGTTGTCACGGTTACAGGCGCTCACCAGCTGTTGTCACGGTTACAGGCGCTCACCAGCTGTTGTCACGGTAACAGGCGCTCACCAGCTGTTGTCACGGTTACAGGAGCTCACCAGCTGTTGTCACGGTTACAGGAGCTCACCAGCTGTTGTCACGGTTACAGGCGCTCACTGTTATCACGGTTACAGGCGCTCACCAGCTGTTGTCACGGTTACAGGCGTTCACCAGCTGTTGTCACGGTTACAGGCGCTCACCAGCTGTTGTCACGATTACAGGCGCTCACTGTTATCACGGTTACAGGCGCTCACTGTTATCACGGTTACAGGCGCTCACCAGCTGTTGTCACGGTTACAGGCGCTCACCAGCTGTTGTCACGGTTACAGGCGTTCACCAGCTGTTGTCACGGTTACAGGCGCTCACCAGCTGTTGTCACGGTAACAGGCGCTCACCAGCTGTTGTCACGGTTACAGGCGCTCACCAGCTGTTGTCACGGTTACAGGCGCTCACCAGCTGTTGTCACGGTTACAGGCGCTCACCAGCTGTTGTCACGGTTACAGGCGCTCACCAGCTGTTGTCACGGTTACAGGTCTTACTGGCACAGGCTTCGGAGTCGCAACCACGACATCTGCACCCACGGGCTTCGGCTTCGGATCGGGCGGCACGGGTGAGTGTGTGTGAGTGAGAGAGAATATGTGTGTGTGTGTGTGTGAGTCTCCAGTGTCTCTAACTCACTGCAGGTGTTTCTAACTCTCGCCCTTGTGTGTGTGTGTGTGTGTGTGTGTCGTCAGGATTTGGCTCTCTGGCCCCCAGCGGTGGCCCCGCTGCACCCATTAGTTTTGGGGGCTTCGGTTTGGGCCCCGCGGCCCCTGTGCTCAGTTTTGGCAGTAGCCTCAGTGGAGCAGGTAGATGAGTGCGAGAGGTCAGAGGTCATGTCACTCATGATCAGCTCACGCTCATTCGTGTGTGTGTGTGTGTGTGTGTGTTTAGCGTGTCAGTGACGCTCTGGTCATGTGATCAAACCCGCTCTGTCCATCACGCATGTTCAGCATGTCCATCTCTGTTCTGTGTCCATGTCTGTCCTGTATTCCTCTCATGTGTGTGTGTGTGTGTGTGTGTGTGTGTGTGTGTGTGTGTGCTGCAGGTGCGTTCGGGGGGTTCGGCTCCACCACCACCACCGCCGCCGGCACCGGCTTCAGCTTCTCCACGCCGTCAAACACAGGTACAGCTTTGATCCAGACAGTCAGGAGCACGTATGTGAGTGTGTGTGTATATTGGTGTGAGTGTGTGTGTGTGTGTGTGTGTGTGTGTGTGTGTGAGAGAGTGTATATGAGTGTGTGTATATTAGTGTGAGTGTGTGTATATTAATATTAGTGTGAGTGTGTGTGTATATTAGAGTGTGTATATTTGTGTGTATATTAGTGTGTGTGTGTGTGTATTTGTGTGTTTATATTAGTGTGTGTGTGTGTATTAGTGAGTGTGTGTGTATTAGTGATTGTGTGTATGTGTATATTAGTGTGTGTATGTGTGTATATTAGTGTGTGTGTGTGTGTATATTAGTGAGTGTGTATATTAGTGTGTGTGTGTATTAGTGATTGTGATTGTGTGTGTATATTAGTGTGTGTGAGTGTGTGTCTGACAGGAAGTGCTGTCTGCAGGTGCGAGTCTCTTTGGAAACACTCAGAGTAAGGGCTTTGGTTTCTCGTCGGCTCTGGGCACGAGTGGAGCTCTGGGCGGCGCTGGACTGGGCTTCGGAGGATTCGGTGGGATCCAGCCCGCTCAGAACCAGCTGGGTGAGTCTGACCTGCTCTCTCCTGAAACACACTGATTTCTCCTTGCTTCGGTTCTGTGGTGTGTAACACATTTCCCATTATGAATTATGAGAATAAAGGGAATAATAAATTCATTTTCAGTCGGGCCAAAAGCCACCTGATTCAGACGCTCTCAGACCCGCTGTTCTGGTTCAGATCAAGTGTGATCGCAGTGTTTATGTATTTATAAAGGACTGAACTAAGAGAGAAGACGCAGCATGTTCAGAAACAGACGCTCCGTACGAGCCAGGTGTGTGTATACTGAATGAGTGTGTGAGTGAGTGTGTGTGTGTGTTTGCAGGAGGCCTGTTTAACCAGCAGGCGTCTCAGTCCAGTCAGCTCTTTAACATGGCCAGCGCTCTCTCCGCTCCGGTGGTCCTCAGCGACGAGCGCGACTCTATTCTGGCCCGATGGAACCAGCTGCAGGCCTTCTGGGGCGTAGGGAAGGGTTACTACAGCAGCAGCACCCCCCCGGTGGAGTTCAGCCCCGAGAACCCCTTCTGCCGCTTCAAGGTGTGACCCTGAGCTCTCTCTCTCTCTCCACACACACACACACACACACACACACACACTCCCTGAGCGCACACACACACACACACCACAAAGCTCTCTCCCACACACCACACACACACACACACTCCCTGAGCTCACACACAACACACACCACAACTCCCTGACGCACACACACACACACACACTCCCTGAGCTCGCACACACACTCACACGCACGCACACTCCCTGAGCTCGCACACACACACACACTCCCTGAGCGCACACACACTCTCACACACACGCGCACGCACACACACACTCCCTGAGCGCACACACACACTCCCTGAGCTCTCTCTCTCACACACACACGACCACACACACACTCCCTGACGCACACACACACACACCACGACATCTAGCTAACTCTCTGAGTCACACACACACCACACACACACACACGACACACCACACTCCCTTTTGCTCTCCTGTTCTCTCGATCTCCATAGCAAGTTTTCTGAACAAACTGTCTCTCTCTCTCTCTCTCTCTCTCTCTGTTCATCTGTGTGTCTCTCAATTCAATTCTCAATTTCAATTTTCTCTCTCTCTCTCTATGTTCATCTGTGTGTTACTCTCTTTCCTCATGCTCAAAAAATGTCTCTCTCACATAACTCTCTACTGGTCTTCTTCTTTTGGGCTTGTCCCAGGCGGTGGGCTACAGCTGTGTATCTGATGTGAAGGATGAGGATGGTTTGTGGCTCTGGCTCTCAATAAGAAGGAAGCAGACGTTCGCTGTCAGCAGCAGCAGCTGGTCGAATCCATGCACAAGGTTCTGGGAGGAAACCCGACTCTGACGGTCAACGTGGAGGGAGTGCGAGCGCTGCCCGATGACCAGTGAGCCTCATCCCTGCCTCCAGCCTTTCTTCAAACACACACACACTACACCACACACTACCACTCACTCACACACTACTCACACACACACACTCACACACACACTCAACACTCACTCACACACACACTACCACCACCACCACTACACCACTCACACTCACACACACACACACTCTCTCACGCTCACACACACTCTCTCTCACACACACACACTCTACTCACGCTCACACACACACACACTCTCTCACTCTCACACTCACACACACACTCTCTCACACTACACACACACACTCTCTCACGCTCACACACACACTCTCTCTCACGCTCACACACACACACTCTCTCTCACGCTCACACACACTCTCTCTCACGCTCACACACACACACACTCTCTCTCACGCTCACACACACACACATCTCTCACGCTCACACACACAACACACTCTCTCTCACGCTCACACACACACACACTCTCACGCTCACACACACACACACTCACACTCTCTCACCTCACACACACACTCTCTCTCACGCTCACACACACTCTCTCTCACGCTCACACACACACACGCTCACACACACACACTCACTCTCACGCTCACACACACACACGCTCTCACGCTCACACACACACTCACTCTCACGCTCCCAAATCTTGTCTTTATTATTGATCATAAACTATGAAGTGGTTTTGAGAGAGGCTCGTTTGCTGCGTCTCGTTTAAAAGGCAATTGAACTTCTATAATAAACTTCAACCACAAGCATGTGATTTAATTATAACTGAGCTTGAAATGTTTGTGTGAAAGCGTGTGTGTTATAACGTCTCCGGTCAGGATCAGACTCAGAGCTGATGTCCTCTTGTGTTTGTGCAGAACGGAGATGATCATCTATCTGGTGGAGCGCTCTCCTAACGGCACGTCGAAGCGAGTCCCGGCGTCCACGCTCTACAGCTACATGGAGCAGATGAACGTGAAGACTGTGCTGCAGCAGCTGGGCGTCATCATGACGGTCAGTCGCACCGCACTGACCCCGGCGCAGCTCAAGCAGCTGCTGCAGAACCCCCCCGCAGGTACGTGAGTGTTATTACAGACTGACTGGAATTAATCTGCTGGAACACTATTTCCCAGTTTAACACTGTACAGCTGCTTTGACACAGTCTGGTGTGTTTGTGTGCAGGTGTGGATCCCATCATCTGGGAACAGGCCAAAGAGGACAATCCAGACCCAGAGAAGTGCGTCTTCATTAATGGTTCGTCAGACGCTCGTGTGATCTGAGCTCATCAGCGCTGTGATTTCTGCTCAGGTTGATTCCGGTGCCTATGGTGGGCTTCAAAGAGCTGCTGCGCAGACTGAAGTTCCAGGATCAGATGAACAAACAGCACCAGACCAGAGTGGATGTGAGTGAGACGCTCCGATCCGCTGCGCTCTCTCTGACGCTGCGGTCATGTGACCGTCATGTGACCGGCTCTGTCTCTGTGTTTCAGATCATCTCTAACGACGTCAGCGAACTGCAGAGGAATCAGGCCACGACCGCCGCCAAGATCACACAGTACAAACGCAAGCTGATGGACCTCTCACACAGAGTGCTGCAGGTACACACACACACACACACACACAGTGCTGCAGGTACACACACACACACCACACAGAGTGCTGCAGGTACACACACACACACCACACAAGTGCTGCAGGTACACACACACACACACACACACAGTGCTGCAGGTACACACACACACACACACTCAGTGCTGCAGGTACACACACACACACACACACACATCAGTGCTGCAGGTACACACACACACACTCACACAGAGTGCTGCAGGTACACACACACACACAACACACACACACAGTGCTGCAGGTACACACACACACTCAGTGCTGCAGGTACACACACACACACACAGCGCACACACACACACACACACTCAGTGCTGCAGGTACACACACACACACACACACACACACACGCAGTGCTGCAGGTGTACACACACACACACACACACACACAGAGTGCTGCAGGTACACACACACACCGACACACACACACACACACACAGTGCTGCAGGTACACACACACACACACACACAGAGTGCTGCAGGTACACACACACAGTGCTGCAGGTACACACACACACACACACTCAGTGCTGCAGGTACACACACACACCACACACCAGTGCTGCAGGTACACACACACACACACACAGTGCTGCAGGTACACACACACAGCCACACACACACACACACAAGTGCTGCAGGTACACACACACACACACACACACACACAGTGCTGCAGGTACACACACACACACACAGTGCTGCAGGTACACACACAGTGCTGCAGGTACACACACACACACACACACAGTGTTGCAGGTACACACACACAGAGTGCTGCAGGTACACACACACACACACAGAGTGCTGCAGGTACACACACACACACACACACAGAGAGTGCTGCAGGTACACACACACACAGAGTGCTGCAGGTACACACACAGAGTGCTGCAGGTACACACACACACACACACAGTGCTGCAGGTACACACACAGAGTGCTGCAGGTACACACACACACACACACACAGTGCTGCAGGTACACACACACAGTGTTGCAGGTACACACACACAGAGTGTTGCAGGTACACACACACACACAGAGTGCTGCAGGTACACACACCACACACACACAGTGCTGCAGGTACCACACACACAGAGTGCTGCAGGTACACACACAGAGTGCTGCAGGTACACCACACACACACACACAGTCTGCAGCACACACACAAGTGCTGCAGGTACACACACACAGTGCTGCAGGTACACACACACAGAGTGTTGCAGGTACACACACACACACACAGTGCTGCAGGTACACACACAGAGTGCTGCAGGTACACACACACACACACACACACACACAGAGTGCTGCAGGTACACACACAGAGTGCTGCAGGTACACACACACACACACACAGTGCTGCAGGTACACACACACAGTGCTGCAGGTACACACACACAGTGCTGCAGGTACACACACAGAGTGCTGCAGGTGTACACACACACTGTCTGTTCTGTGCTGTGTTCCAGGTGTTGATTAAGCAGGAAGTTCAGAGGAAGAGCGGTTACGCCATTCAGCTGGACGAGGAACACCTGAGAGTTCAGCTGGAAACCATCCAATCAGAGCTCAACGCACCGACACAGTTCAAGGTGTGATCATCAGCTGGAACACACCCGCCGTCTCAATGTGTGTGTCATGTGTGTGTTTAAAGTGTGTGTGTATAATGTGTGTGTTTCAGGGGCGACTGAATGAACTCATGTCTCAGATTCGGATGCAGAATCATTTTGGAGCCGTTCGTTCAGAAGAGCGTTACCGTGTTGATGCTGACCTGCTGAGAGAAATCAGACAGGTGACAACCACAACCTGTGTGTGTATGTGTGAGAGAGAGAGAGAGAGAGGAGAGTGTGTGTGTGTGTGTGTAAGAGTGTGTGTGTGTAATGGTGAGTGAGGTGGTAAGAGTGTGTGTGTGTGAGTGAGGAGAGAGAGAGAGATGTGTGTGTAGTGAGTGTGTGTGTGGTGTGTGTGTTGTGGAGTGGAGAGAAGAAGATGTGTGTGTGTGTAGAGTAGTGCTGGTAAGAGTGTGTGTTTTAAGTTGAGTGTCTTGAGAATGTGTGTGAGTGAGTGTAAGAATGAGAGAAGAGAGTGTGTGTGTGTTGTGTGTGTGGTGTGTGTGTAAGAGTGTGTGTGTAAGAGTGTGTGTGTAAGGAGTGTGTGTCAGTGTGTAGTGTGTGTGAGTGAGTGAGAGAGGTGTGTGTGTGTCGTGTGGTGTAAGAGTGTGTGCTGTGTGTAGTGTGTGTGTGTGTGAGTGTGTGTGTGTGTGTGTGTTGTGTGTGTGTGTGCTGTAGTGTAGTGTGTGAGTGGTGAGTGTAGTGTAGTGTGGTGTGTGTTTTCAGTGTGTGCTTTGAGAGATGCTGTGTGAGTGTAAGATCGTCTCCAGAATGTGATGTGTAAGAAGTGGTGTATGAGGAGTAGTAGAGTTCTGATACGTGAAGCTGTGTGTAGTGTGTGTTTGTGTGTGAGTGTGTGTGTGTGGGTATGTAAGAGTGTTGGTGCGATTTAGTGTGTGAAGGTGTAACTGTAAGAGTAGTGTGTAGTGTGTGTGTGTGTGTGTAAGAGTGAGTGTGTGTGTAAGAATGTGTGTGCTGTAGTGTAGATGAGAAGTGTGTGTGTGTGTACGTAAGTGTGTGTGTTGCTGTAGTTAGTGTGTAGAATTGTGTCAGAATTGGTGTAATCTGACATGTTTGTTGAGTGATGAGTGTCTAATGGGTGTGTGTATAAGTGTGTGTGTGTGTGTGTGTGTGTGTTGTGTGTGTGTGTGTGTGTGTGTGTGTGTGTGGTGTGTGTGCGGGTTTATGTGGTTTATGAGGACACAAATTTGTATAATGACATGGGTATGACAGAGTTATTACAATTTGAAGGTGGTTTATGAGGACACTGCCTATGTCCCCGTAATTCAAAAGGCTTAAAAAACATACTAAATGGTGTTTTTTTGAAAATCTAAAAATGCACACAGTCTCCTGTGAGGGCTAAGTTTAGGTGTAGGGTAGGTGTAGGGCAATAGCACACACAGTTTGTACAGTATAAAAACCATTACGCCTATGGAGAGTCCGTAACAAAACATGTGTGTGTGTGTGTGTGTGTGGTGTGTGTGTGTGTTTGTGTAGTTTGTGTAGAATGTTCGATTGGGTAATTGATTTTTGAAGGATGGAGTCTCCTGATGGAGAAGTGTAGTGTGTGTGTAAGTGTGTGTGTGTGCTGTGTGAGTGTGTGTGTGTGTGTGTGTGTGTCTGGTGCGCATCTAAACCTAGTCACCAATGACACAACTAGACAGGTGATAACTACCCAAGTAAAGACCAGCTCTCTTTCAGGCTGTAGTCTGTATCTGAGTGTGTTTAATGTGATTGAAGAGTCGAGTCGTTCGTTTGTAATCATGATAATGTGTGTAACAGAACAAGAGTAGATCACAGCAAGGTCATGGGTCAGATTCCCACGGATCAAACCTCGGTGTTTATGAGGCGGGTCCAGCTAATGAACGAGTTACGACTGATTTCACTCAGTCTTATGAACTCTGTGTTCTGAACCACAGAGAATAGAACTGCTCTGTTGTCTTTAACTGAAGTGTGTTGTTTTCAGCATCTGAAGCACCAGCAGGAGGGTTTGAGTCACCTGATCGGCGTCATTAAAGACGATCTGGACGACATCAAGACGATAGAAGACGAGCTTCACGACAGCGTTCACGGACGCAGCAGCAAACTCAGCTGACGCAGGTGCGATCGCAGCTCACTTCTCCTTCTCAACAGGAGTTCAGAGAACAGATCTGAACGTGAGAAATAAAGGAGACGTGACACCGATGGCTTCGTGTTGAGCGGCACGTTTATTTTTACTTGTTTACTTGCTCAGCTGGTGTGTTTTACTGTGTCTGATTAATAAAGTGTCACTGTATGAATTTAATGTGTTCATGAGTTAAAGCCATTGTCTTTACTAGAGTAAAACCCAAGCAAACAGCTGTTTACATCCACCTATTGGAATGTCGCATAAAAACTCATGCATACCTTTGAGTAGGATGCACTTTTTATCCGATAAGAAAAAATGTGCATAAACTACGATGGAAACATAATAAATTCCAACCATGCGCATTAAAAAGGTCATGTGACTGTGCGATGAAATGCCTTGAAATATTTCTGTATAATTGCTTTACTCGACTGCGTTCCCAAACAGCAGCATCCGCCTCCGAAAGCAGTGACCGTTAGGGCTGTCAACAAAAATTAAATCCACATCCGCAAAAACACTGTATTTGAATTTTAAATGTGCGTCAGGCAGCTTTATATGTGGTGCACGAGATGTGATGACGATGTAGGTGTCGTTGCATTTTAATGTTTTTAGCCTCTCCAGCTGAACCCACTGCATGCAGCGCTGCTCGTGCAACATATAGCGGAAAAAGAGATCATCAATACAGAGAAGATGCTGTTTACAGCAAAGCTGAACCCAAGCCGTTCACACAGAACACATATTATCGCATGTTCTATAGAGACATCTATCAGCGTTGCTCTCGCGTCTCACACACACACACTTCTCTCACACACACACACACACTCTCACACACACACTCTCTCTCACACACACACACACCACACACAACACACTCTCACACACACACTAACACACACTCTCACACTCACACACTACACACTCACACACACCTCTCACACACACACACACACTTACACACACTACACCATAACACACATCAAAACACACTTACACTACACACTCTCTACACACACACACACATCTCACACACATCTTACGGCATTTTACACTTCACATGTTAAATTAAAAAAGCTCACACTCTTTAAAAAGCATTCGTTCTCGAGTACTTAAACTTACATACTTACATGCATCATGTTGTTTCTAATATTAAACAACAGTAATTAATTATATATGGTTTATAAACATTAATCACTTTTTTCAAAGATAGCTTGTTTTTTAATTGCTTTGAAGAAACGTCATTAAATATTCTCGATGCGTCTTTCCTCAAGAAAAGACAACTTTTTTCCCACTAGATAGAAATGCTTTTTAAATTAATATATTTGAAAAACGTGCTTTAGTAATATTTTTGCAAATCGAATTGTAGCTCACTCATTTGAGCCTCTAAGATAGACAGACATTATGCTTGTTTTCCTCCTCAGTGCAAGTATTTTATAATGTAATTATAAATTTATGCAATGTCCCTTGTTTATATTTTTGAGCCAGTTTTATTAGTAATATTTTGCTTCATGCCATTTGACTCGCCTCTAGATGGAAACGCGCTTTTTTGAAATGTTTTAGTCGATATTCCAGTTTGAATGTACATTTTATGTACAAAATGTTCAGAATTTCGGTCTTCAGCCAATTGACAGCTAGTGGCGTGTTTCGGCAGCGCGCTCCAGCTCGTCTCTAAATGTAAAGATATTTAGGCCTCAGTGATATTTGAGTGATGATTTTGTTCTCTTTGACTCGTTAGATGGAAACGCTGCTTTGTTTGCAAATGTTTTATGTGATATTCCAGTTTATATTCACATGTTTGGATGTAAACATAGCTGTTCAGATGAGTTTCCGGTCGGTTCATCTGCTCTTGAGCTTCGGAGCGTGTAGTGTTTGTGTTCGTTCGCTCATTCGGGCGACGCCGGCGCGTCCAGCTCGGCTCTAGAATGCTCCACCAGACGAAAGGCCTCCATGAACTCGTTGATGTCGATGCTGCCGTCCTTGTTGAAGTCGATGCTCTCGGCCAGATCTGCGATGGCTTTATCGCTGATGTCCGTCTGCAGGTGAGAGCTCAGCAGCTTCCACGTCTGACGAAACTCCTCGAACGAGATCAGACCTGAACACACACGTCTGATCTGAGAACGCGTCTCGCTGAGCTAAACTCAAGGTTTATAACGCATCATACGGCTGATCACCTGAGTGGTCCGTGTCGATCGTTCTGAAGATGCTCTCCAGGTTCGAGTGATGCTTGTAGAGGGTCTCCAGGAGGCTTGTGTTTACAATCTGCCAGAATCGGATCATAGACATCTATTGGTTTAGTGGCTGTTTTCCTGAACGGCTTTCGTTCTTTCAATAGTTATGTTAATCATATGCAAAATATCAGCCATTGATTAATAAATGACACATTTTAGCAGGCTAGTATAAATATACACTGTTCTTTTTCATTTTGACAATTGATAGTCAATATAAAATAATGCCATGTTAAAATTGCCCCATCTTTTGCATTTGTTGGTTTTTAAATTAAGTTGTACATGTGCACAGAAAATATCGTCTTGTCTGTATGCTTCTCAAAGCGTATGAGTCGTGGTCTGTTTTCTCTGAGCTCACCTCTGTGTTGGGCTGGATGACGGAGAGCTGGTTGACCCAGTGGTGATAGTTTAGTGTCCCGTCCTGAGCGCTGCTGGTCATCAGCTGAGACCTCAGAACTCTCCAGGGCAGAGCCAGACGCAGAACCTTCTCCACAGCAGCGGCCCAGTGCTTCACAGAGATCACACCTGAGACCGCAGACACATCCAATGCTGGTAAACATGACCATATACGCTCAGGCTGAACATCTCTTTTACATGACTAACTAACTGTAACCTATTTCAGGTCTTGGAGTTTCTAGTATTGACCTGGGGTGTGTTTCCCAAAAGCAACTGTGGTAGTAAGTTCCGTCGTTACCAATAGAGTTCAATGGAACTTGTGACCATAGCTAGCTAATGATGCTTTTAGGAAACGCAACCCTGGTCAGCTGATTCAGGTGAGTTTGATTAAGGGAATTGCTCTTTTGAAGTGTGAAGAAAAATGTGTGTTCATTACCTGTGCGCTCTGGGTCGTATTCCTGAAACTCTCGGATCAGAGCAGATTTGTGTGTAAACAGCTGCATCCTCAGAGCCTGTAATGCAGAACGTTCTGTTCGTCCCACACTACACACACACACACACACACACACACAAACTGTTTAACACGTGTTTTCCAACCAATTCTGATACATTCAAAAACAAAAATTAAACATTTTAGACTGAGACGCACATGATTGGTGTTTAGAGTAGAGTTCAGCTATCACACACACTTATGTAGCTTTTATCTCTTGTGTGAAGGACACCCCAACACAAGACTTCAGGTTCCACTTCTATAGTCAGTGTGTGTGTGTGTGTTGTGTGTGTGTGTGTGTGTGTGTGTGCGTGTTCACCTCTGTCTGAGTGTTAGCTCTCGTGTTGATCTGCTGGCCTGAAACTGTTTGAAGTGAGGAATGAGGTCGGGACCCAAACGAATGTAAGCGCCTCTGTTACTGCCAACGTCATAGTAATTAGAGGCTGAAAATATTGTCAAAACCTGCAAATGCAAAATAATCAGCCCTTCAGAGCATATTACAGTCAAACTCTAGATGGATAGATGGTAAATGGATAAATAAATCGATGAGTTGGTGGATGGATGGAGGGATGAGTGGATAGATGGATGGATGTGGATGGATGGATGGATGGGATGAGTGGATAGATGGATGGATGGATGGATGGATGAATGGATGAGTATTAATGGATGGCTAGATGAGTGTTAATGAATGGATGAATGGATGGATGAGTATTAATGGGTGGATGAGTATTGATGGGTGGATGAGTATTGATGGGTGGATGAGTGTTAATGGGTGGATGAGTGATTGGTGGTTGGATGAGTAGTAATGGGTGGATGAGTATTGATGGGTGGATGAGTATTGATGGGTGGATGAGTATTGATGGGTGGATGAGTATTGATGGTGGATGAGTATTAATGGATGGATGAGTATTAATGGATGGATGAGTATTAATGGATGGATGAGTATTTATGGGTGGATGAGTATTGATGGGTGGATGAGTATTAATGATGGATGAGTATTAATGGATGGATGAGTATTGATGGTGGATGAGTATTGATGGGTGGATGAGTAGTTGATGGGTGGATGAGTATTAATGGATGGATGAGTATTGATGGGTGGATGAGTATTAATGGATGGATGAGTATTGATGGTGGATGAGTATTGATGAATGGGTGGATGAGTATTGATGGGTGGATGAGTATTAATGGATGGATGAGTATTGATGGGTGGATGAGTATTGAATGGATGGATGAGTATTGATGGTGGATGAGTATTGATGGATGGATGGATGAGTATTGATGGGTGGATGAGTAGTAATGGGTGGATGAGTATTATGGGTGGATGAGTATTGATGGGTGGATGAGTATTGATGGGTGGATGAGTATTGATGGGTGGATGAGTATTGATGGGTGGATGAGTATTGATGGGTGGATGAGTATTGATGGGTGGATGAGTATGATGGGTGGATGAGTATTGATGGGTGGATGAGTATTGATGGGTGGATGAGTATTGATGGGTGGATGAGTATTGATGGGTGGATGAGTAGTAATGGATGGCTCACCCTGCCGTTGTGGCAGAATTCATAGCCTTCCTGTTTGCACTCATGAGATCTGATGAGCAGCTGCAGTTTGTGTCTGTCCAGCACTTCCTGTGTGACGTCCGGCCCCCAGTAACACCCGCCTCCTCGAACCTCGTTAGGGACACAACCGTTCTGAGACATCGGGTCACTCCACAGAACGTCCACTATCTGGAGAGTGTGTGTGAGACAAACCGCACTTGAACTCTTGATCACACATGATGTGTTAATGTTGAAGGACAACACCTCAGATCGTACTTAGAGCCTAACCTTATTAAATCAATATATGACAGTAATAAAGTTGATAGTATTTTACGAAGCAAAAACTGGCAACAAAAGACAAAAAATGTTTCTCAGTAGCGTGGAGGGATGCGTGTGCTGCTTAAGCCCAATGTTATCGACTGTCTGCGATAAGCTTTGGTCTTAAACGTCCCTCAACGCGGCACATTCTGAACGTCTCAGTAACGTCTGAGCAAACCAATGACAACACAAGCCAAACACGATTCTGTCACCTATTAAAGAGCTCTACACACAACAACAACAACACATGCTGGCAGACTACCTGCACACACACCGACAAAAAGTACCATGGTATTTCCATGGTTTATTTGACTTTACTCCATGGTAATGCCGTGGTATTCTTTGAAGTAATTAATGGTAATCACTCAGGATCACGGTATATATTTAAAAGTACCATGGTATTACCATCAGATACATCACAGTACTGTGCCACAGTAGTTTTTTCTAAGGTTTCTTCAAATTGTTTGGTCATACTGTGATGAGTGAGAGAAACAGAGAGAAAGACAAGAGTGAGAGTGTGTGTGTGTGTGTGTGAGCGGGTGTGTGTGAGCGGGTGTGTGTTGTGTGCGTGTGTGTGTGTGCGTGCGAGTGTGTGTGTGTGTGTGCGGGTGGGTGTGCGTGTGTGTGTGAGTTTGTGTGTGAGAGTGAGTGAGTGTGCTTGGGTGTGGGTGTGTGTGTGTGAGAGAGTGAGTGAGTGTGTGTGTGTGTGAGAGAGTGAGTGAGTGTGGGGGGGTGTGTGTGTGTGTGTGTGTGTGTCTCTCTCTGTGTGTGTGGGTGTGTGTGTGTGTGTGTGTGTGTGTGTGAAAGAGAGTGTGTGTGTGTGCGGTTGTGTGTGTGTGTCTCTCTCTGTGTGTGTGTGTGTGTGAGGGTGTGGGTGTGGGTGTGTGCGGGTGTGTGTTTCTCTCTGTGGGTGTGAGTGTGTGTGTGTGTGTGTGTGTGTGTGCAGGTGTGTGTGTGCTCTCTTCTGTGTGTGTGTGTGTGTGTGTGTGGTGTGTGGGTGGGTGTGTGTGTGTGTGTGTGGGTGTGAGTGTGTGTGTGGGTGTGTGGGTGTGGTGTGTGTGGGTGTGTGTGGTGTGTGTATGTGTGGGTGGGTGTGGGTGTGAGTGTGTGTGTGTGGGTGGGTGTGTGTGTGGTGTGTGTGGGTGTGTGAGTGTGTGTGTGTATGTGTGGGTGGGTGTGAGTGTGTGTGTGTGGGTGTGTGTGTGTGTGTGTGTGTGTCATCAATGCTCCAGTGAAGTTCAGTGGGTTTGTGTTTTCACCTGCTTCCATTCATCTGCATCCGTCTCCAGAACCTCAGCAGGTTCTGAATCACACGACAGACTGAGTCCGGCCAGACGGCGTCTCTCTCGCAGCTCCTCCTCGACGGAGCGACCCGTCCGGCCGGACTCAGAGTGCACCGAATGCCTCGGCAGCTCCTGTCGGAGGCGCAGCGGTGTGCCGTGACTCAGAGACTGAACTCTCCTGCGTCCCGCGCTGAACTCCTCGTCTCCGTCTGCGCTGAGAGCCGCTTCCTTCCGCCTCTCCGACGCTCCTCTCCTCTTCAGGGGCCTGAGGGCCGAGACGAACTGAGGGGAAACAGCCCAGAAGACAACGACTGACACGCATGAAACACAACAACACCCACCTCTGGGTTTCATGCGATTACTGAAGCGTAACGTACTCGGTGACGGTCTAGTTTGGCGATCACATTCAAGTCCGTCTTGTCAGAAATTCCTCCGTGTAGAATCAGAACTTTCTGGTCGATCACTGTGGCCAGCGGCAACCAGCTGAAGATCTTCTGCAGAAGTTTAAGAATGATTTTCCCATGAACCTGTGACGACATCAGAAAGAAGCGCTCAGTATTGCTCTTTCGTGTCATGAAGGCGATCGCTTGTGTTTGGAGCGTTTACTGTGAGTTCTCTGATAAGATCAAACGAGTGAAGACACTAATATAGTTACCATTATAGTTATTCTTGGTGTGAACATGACTTGTGTTTGCTTGGCACATCTGATCGAGAATTAAATCAGTTGAGTTAAAATTGTAATCAATTGTGATCTTTCTATCAAGGGAAACGGACTTATCCAGTTTGTCCATGTCTGTCAATCACGTTCACACACTGCCTCCGAAACTTTCGTCTGTTATAAAAACAAATTTGGATCAGGTTCGGACAAATGCGTTTCATCCATTCGTTCATCCCAACACCCCCCCCCCCCAACACAGTTTTGCATAGGGCCCCCAGAAGTCTAGGATCGGCACTGCATACATATATGCATGAATTAGCATTTTTGTAGTTTACACAGAGACAATAACGGTATCACTTTCTCGTGATAACTTGTGCTTTAAGACCTGTTTTCAAAAGTTAGCATTTTCACATCCGCAAAATCCTGCTGTCGTGTAAACGATCGGCCAAAACGTTTTCAGTTTCTAGTTGAAAACAGTGTTGTGTAATCAACCCCTCTATAGTTCCTTAAGAAATATAGGCCTGGTTTCACACACAGGGCTTAGACTAAGCCAGGATTAGATCATAGTTCAATTAGGACATTTAAGTACTAACAAGTCTTAGAAACAAACATCACTGGTGTGCACCTTGAGACAAAACAAAGCCATTAATATAGTTTAAGATCAATCAGTGCAAGTTTCTTTAAGTTGAAACAGCTCAGATTTACATTTTAGTCTAGGCTTAAGCCTTGTCTGTGAAACCAGGCGATGAAGTATAAGACAAAGAGAGTGCATGTAATACTGAAATAATCTAGTTTGTATGTAAAGCGGTCCGAGGAGTTCTTATTTGCTAATGCAGACGAACGGTCTGTAGATGGACAGACGAGAAGAAGGTGCAAATCCTCTTAGAGCAGGTGTGTTCAGTCCTGCTGGAGGCCTGCAGAGTTTAGCTCTAATCCTAATTAAACACATCCAAACAGCTAACGAAGGTCTTCAGCATCACTGGAAACGTTTGGAGCTAAACCCTGCTGGACGTCAGGACTGGACGCGCTGCATTAGAGACGGTCAGTGGATGGTCAGCTCACCTGATATTTCCCCAGAACTTCTTTAGTGAAGCCGTATCTGCACGAAAACAAGATTTTTAATTTTAAAATGGATATAAATCAATTCCGTCAGATCCATTCCTAACTGAATTTGTCGCTACAAATATACTCTGTCCTCCAAAAGTTTGGAAACGCCTAGAAAAGTGGCGTTTTGGACAATATTGGCATGAATCCTTTTTAATTTGTGATAATTTTGCACCGATAAGGGACGACACAAACTACGAAAACATTACAGTACATAAACAGTTTATACATAGAAAAAACTTAAATTTTAAATTTAATATTTGTAAACTATCTGACCTAAATTGTGTTCTAAACTTAATTGGCAATCAATTGTTGAAGCTATTAAGGTGTGCTGAGCCAAAGGCCAAGATTAAACCAGTAACCAGGCATCACAGCTGGTCTGACTTTGACATGTATATATAGCCATTATTATGTAATCAAAATGATTATTGCTGGTCTTCAATGATAATGTCAAGTTACTTTAATGTATTTGCACCAAAAAATTATAAGGGTTTATGCTGATATCGTCCAAAACCAACACTTTGCCAGCGGTGTTTCCAAACTTTTAGAGGTCAGTGTAAATCCATTCTGTCAGATCCAGTCCTAACTGAATTTGTTGCTCACGAATGTACTCTAGGTTGATTTGAACCTCAGATTAACGATGTGGTCCTCGTGGTTTCCTCGGTTCAGATGCACATCGTGCGGAAACAGCAACAGGAACGCAAACAGAACCAGCAGAATCTCTATAGACTCTTTCCCTCTGTCCACGAAATCACCGTTGAAGACGTACGGCGTCTCCGCCGAAGGCAAACCGTTCTGTGTTGAACAAGAATCTGTTACTGGCACATCCAAATGCAATGAATTGTGGATTGTGGAATTGTACTGACTTTGTAAAAGATCAACAGCAGATCCTCAAGATGGCCGTGTAAGTCGCCTGCATGAGTAGCAAAGAATCCAACCCTTAAAAACGGTGCGTCTCGTCGTGAGAACGATGTGAGTGTGTTACTCACCACAGATGGTGATCTCTTGGTGTCTGCAGGTGCACACGTGACTGATGTTAGGCATCAAGCGCAGAAGCGTCCAGGTCTTTCCCAGCAGCTGCAGCACGTACCGCGCGTGAAGCTTCTGCACAGATGGTTTTTATCATCACTAGGACACATTTCTCAATACTTAGCTCACTTTTTCAGTCTCTGTGAGATAAACTGTGGGTCATTTATCACTGCTTCGGCACAAAATGCATTCATTGACGACATCTGTCAAATTACATCAATTCTTTTATCACTTCGACACAAACGCCACCAAAGCTTTATTTGCTATTCAAGCAGATTTGCACGTTTACACACTGTTTTCAAAACCTAGCACAGTACACAAATGAATAAGAAGAACTTTCTACAGTAATATCATATAAGAAATATTCTGAATGTAAAAAATCAAAGCAGTTACATGTGTATCTTCACAAGTGTTTCACTTTCATTACCATCTATACAAAACTTAGGAATAATTTTGCACTGTAATATAAACACGGATCGTGTAACACATACTGCAATCAATTATAAACAGTCAAGAGTGTTATTCTGGTTTTGTGAAGAAATTTTAGAATAAGAAAACCTAGTATAATGCCACCTGTTGTTAGTGTTTTTAGGTTGTTGTGTTATGAAGTGTGTTGATTTGAGACATTAATGAAGTGTTTTAGTGCATTTTCAATGTGAAATGAACTGCTGTGTCAGGTTGAAAGATGGTTAGGAGAACTGTGTTGAAAAACGACTTTAGTTTTGAGACATACACTATATTGCCAAAAGTATTGGCGCCCCTTCTAATGAACAGGTTTGACTACTTTAGTAATTTCTATGAGTACAAATCTTAATGTTAAAGCATATAATGATATTCTAGGAAATTGTGTGCTTCTAATATTATAGCAACAGTTTGGACTCTTTTCTATTCTAACATGACAATGTCTCTGTGTATAAGACAAGGTTCAAAAAGAAAATGATTGATTGAGTCAGTGTGGAAGAACTTGACTGGTCTGCATAAAACCAAGTCCTAATCCCAGTTTAACACCTCTGGTGTGACTGTAAATGCAGACCTTGAGACAAAAACTCATCACCAAACACCAATGACTTGTACATATGGGTTCAGTCATTTTAGACACTTACAAAACTGTTGCAACAGAGATGAAATACAATTTTTAAATACATGAATTATGTTCCCATCGTTGTTGCCACAGATTTGGAAGTGCATCTGTTCTAAAGAAGGGGTGCCAATACTTTTGTCCATATAGTGTATGTGTCCTAGCGATTGTAAAAAACTAAACACATGGCTTCCGCTGACAGATGACTGACGACAGATTCATTCACTGATTTTGTAACATGTACATGAAGCTGCTTTGACAGGAATGATGGTACTTGTTTGTTTTTGAAGGCGTGCACCAGCTCCGTGACGTTGGAGATGTTCAGTGGGAAGGAGAGATGCGGGCCGGTGTAGACGTCTGGAACCTCAATGTCTTTATAACAGAAGCGTCTCTCCCACTCCGCGTCCTGAAACACCTCGCTGTCGTCAAACATCTGAGAGACCAGATTCCCTGAGAGAGAGACGCATGTGTCAGGCTGTTTCATTACCCCGAGCACTTCAGCTGAAGAACGTGCTTCTTACTTTGGCTGTTGGCAGAGCTGAAATGATCCATCAGGTAACCGAAGAAATTATACAGCTGCAGAGACACAAATGTTTCATGTGTAAAGACTCAAGGCAGAAATATTATCACAAGACTTTTAGTGCAATAACAGGCCTCTGTGACTGTAAGTCTGTGCTTCATTACTCCTGGATAGACGTATCTGAGGAGAAGATCCGTGTTGTTTCACCTTGATATGATCCTGTTGTCCAGAATACTCTATCGACTGAAAGATGTTCCAGGTGCAGCGGCGTCTCATCTCCAGCCGCGCCACATACTGACGATACCAGCGCTGGATGAGCAGCGCTGCTCGCATCGCTAGAGAGGGAGACATATAGGGAGACAGAGAGAGACATATAGGGAGAGACAGACAGGGAGAGAGAGACATATAGGGAGAGACAGAGAGAGATCATATAGGGAGAGACAGACAGGGAGAGACGAGATTCACTATAGCGTGCAGACAGAGAAGATCAGTGGGGAGACAGAGAGAGACATATAGGGAGAGACAGACGGAGAGAGAGAGAGAGAGACATAGAGAGCGACATAAAGGGAGAGAGAGACATATAGGGAGACAGAGAGACATGGGGAGACAGAGAGAGACATATAGGGAGAGACAGACGGAGAGAGAGAGAGAGACATAGAGAGCGACATAAAGGGAGAGAGAGACATATAGGGAGACAGAGAGAGACATATAGGGAGAGACAGACAGAGAGAGAGAGAGAGAGAGACATATAGGGAGACAGAGAGAGACATATAGGAAGACAGAGAGACAGAGCGAGAGACATATAGGCAGAGAGACATATAGGGAGACAGAGAGAGACATATAGGGAGACAGAGAGAGAGAGCAAGAGACATATAGGGAGAGAGAGACAGAGCAAGAGACATATAGGGAGAGAGAGACATATAGGCAGAGAGACAGAGCGAGAGACATAGGGAGACAGAGAGACATATGGGGAGACAGAGCGAGAGACATATAGGGAGAGAGACATATAGAGAGACAGAGCGAGAGACATATAGGGAGACAGAGAGACATATGGGGAGAGAGACAGAGCGAGAGACATAGGGAGACAGAGAGACATATGGGGAGAGAGATATAGGGAGAGAGAGACAGAGCGAGAGACATAGGGAGACAGAGAGACATATGGGGAGACAGAGCGAGAGACATATAGGGAGAGAGACATATAGAGAGACAGAGCGAGAGACATATAGGGAGACAGAGAGACATATGGGGAGAGAGACAGAGCGAGAGACATAAGGGAGACAGAGAGACATATGGGGAGACAGAGAGACAGGGAGCGAGAGAGACATATAGGGAGAGAGAGACAGAGAGAGAGAGAGACATATAGGGAGACAGAGAGACATATGGGGAGACAGACAGAGACATATGGAGACAGAGAGAGACATATAGGGAGAGAGAGAGAAGAGAGAGAGAACATATAGGGAGAGAGAGCGAGAGACATATAGACAGAGAGACATATAGGGAGACAGAGAGACATATAGGGAGAGAGAGACAGAGCGAGAGACATATAGGGAGACAGAGAGACATATGGGGAGAGAGACAGAGCGAGAGACATAGGGAGACAGAGAGACATATGGGGAGACAGAGAGACAGAGCGAGAGAGATATAGGGAGACAGAGAGACATATGGGGAGAGAGACAGAGCGAGAGACATAGGGAGACAGAGAGACAGAGCGAGAGAGATATAGGGAGAGAGAGACAGAGCGAGAAACATATAGGGAGAGAGAGATATAGGCAGAGAGACAGAGAGACATATAGGGAGAGAGAGATATAGACAGAGAGACATATAGGGAGAGAGAGAGACATAGAAAGAGACATATAGGGAGAGAGAGACAGAGAGACATAGAAAGAGACATATAGGGAGAGAGAGAGACACAGTCAGGCCAGCTGGAAACATGAGTGACGGTGCTGTTTCTTTAGACTCAGAAATATGTGATCTGTCTGACCTGTAGCCGCTGCATGTGAGAGAAACCAAGAAATCAGTGTTTGATGTTCATTAACACTCACTGACATCAATGAGACTTCTACTGAAATAAATGAGGAGGAATTACCTGGAACTGAGATGTTTCCTACAGACAGACACGACAGAGACAAAGACAGAGCAATGTGAGCTGTTTCTCTCAGTCATTTAATGGCAGATATTCAGCAGAAAGCTCTGAAGTTTTGAAGCGTGTCAAACTCGAATCATCTTGTTGGTTCACGCACCTCGATCGCATGGTTTCAGCTGCAGCTGGTTTGATTTCGTGACTCTGCATCCCATGTTACATCAGTACACCTATCAGACACCTGTGAACTCATTCATGATTCTGAATTTCACTTTTAAGCAATTATAAATAATCAAAGAAAATCAGAAATAATGTGTCCCGTCCTCTTAGTTTGATTAATTGTTAAACCTGTTTTGTACAGAATAGTTTAGCTCTAATTCTACAGAAGCCACTGTGCTTTATAACACAGCAACAGAAGCCACACTCACCTGCTGAGGGTTTGTCAGAATCCCTTCATGAAGAAGTGTGACCAACTCTCAATGAACCTGGAGAGAGAGACAGACGGTGAGATATGGAGCTGATCCACGTGACCGCTTCATCAAAACAACACGCTGCGGCTGGATTAGGGTTAATACTGCGGCTCGGCTCCAGCCCAGAATAGACGGATAAAGAGCTGCTAAAGGCCTCCGTGTGTTTGAGCCTGTCGCTGTTCAGAGCCGACGTCCAACACAGAACACAGCCACATGAATATGCTTTTTAACCTCTTAAGACCCCAGAAAAAAGTGTTTTTCCATGTCTTTACATTGTTTAGAGCATTAAAAAAAAGTTTAAAAAAATGATATTTCATTCATAAGCTATGCTATGTCATCGGGACTCAAATTCAAAAATAAAAAAATTAAAATACATGAATGAACATGCATAGGCAAAAACAATAGATTTTTTATATCACCAATACATTTTTAGTTTTCAAGATTATTTTTTTTTACCAAACTTTGTATAAAGATGATTCTCAACTATGTTATAACAGAACGATTCAATATACCTTTGTATATTGAATAATGGGAGTAATATATATATAACATTTCATAGAATATTGAAATATAATTTCTTTCCCTATTCATTTGTTATGTCTCCCAAAATGTGTAATAAACATGATTTTAGTCCCGGTGTCCTCATATGAGGATGTTTATGAAATAAACGTCCTGTTTCGCAACAGAGTCATATTTTGATTCGAAACCCCATAACATTTTCCTGAGAAGTTGATTTATGACACACAGTTTAAAAATTAGATTTAAATGATAATTACAAAATATTATCATATTTCCATAATAGTGTCACTTAAATTAATCTCAGATGTTTTTGAAGAGCAAGGAGAGAGAGTTGTTATCATGAGACATCCAATCATTTAGCATCTCTGTAAAGCCCTGAATGTGTTCTGTACAGCTTAAAACTGTGACGTGACGTCTCAGAGAAATCACTAAAATATAACGTCCTCATATGAGGCCGCTGGGTCTTAAGAGGTTAATGTTTGTCATTGGCAAACAGACCAGTTCTCCCCGTTCATCACTGGTTTATTTAATAGGCTTTAGTATAAAAAAAACTGAATTCTACCAGATTTGATCTATTCTGAGTTATCTATTCAAATCATGAGCATATCAATCTACTGTGATGGGACTGAAATAATACAGCACACTATAAGCACATCTTCAGAATAGGGGTTAAAAGTGTATGGGTTTTGACTAATAGCCCTGTTAAAAAAAACAAAAGAAGCCCAATAGAAACCATCACAGAAATTCCAATGGTTTCCATTAAAATACCATTACCATTAGCTTTTTCCAGTGAAACATTACAAAATTCCTTTTTGTAGTGTGTTTTGGGCATTTTTCCAATAGGATTTAACATCCCACCAATAAAATCCATCACATACCAGTAGACACCATTATAGATTCCAGTAAAACCAATACAATTCCCATTATAACCATTAAATCCATTACATTTTCTATTGTGTTTTGGGCAGGGAGGTGAATAAGGTTAGGGTTACGCCAGAAAACACAGTTTCTTGACAGGTCAGCAGTGAATTAAATTATATTATAAGTTGTCCTCAAATGGCACCGATTTCTCAGAATGGCAGATAAACTGTTGTTTCTTTCTTTAGATTGCCGTTCACATGCAGGTGTTAGAAAGGGAGTTACAGCGCGACGGACTCAAGGACAAACACATCCAGCGCTGCTTTGATTCGGTTCATCTGAGGTCAGAAGAGAAACTACAGCTGCTACAACAATGTCCAGCTTTGTATTTCTCATGAGAAATGACCTGCGGAGTCAAATAAATATCAGAAAATGCTTCCCATGTTTAAAAATTGACTGATTAGTGATCAATAACCCAGCTTTAACCCCCAGTCCTGAACATGCGCTCGCAGTCTCGCAAAACATTACTAACCCGCTACATTATTGTAGGCCACCGCAATGAGTCAGGAATCCATTGGAAATTCACGTCAGCTGATACAATACAATACAACTTTATTGTCAACCCCAATGGTTGAAAATGGTCTTTGACCACACCATTGACCTCAAACATACATAACATTAAAACCACACAGATATCAAAAAACATATCAGATTGTTCCACCTTAGTGTTTTGATTCAAATATCCAATTACTGCAAGTACAAATTAATTCTTATAGATGTTTCTCTCTGCCCTGGGCATTAAATAACGTCTTCTAGAAGGCAATAAGACATACTGATCATTCAAAGGATGATTAGCATCTTTCAAAATGCACTCAGCTTTCCTAACACATCTTGTTATTAAGCCTCTTATCAAGAAACCACAACTAGATCCTAGTGAACTGGCAAATTACAGACCCATTTAAAATCTTCAGTTAATTTCTGAAATTTTATAAAAAGTTGTGTCTGCTCAATTGTGCTCCTTCCTGCAAAAATTATATCTATAAAGAATTTCATCATAGCACAGAAACTGCACTTGTTAAGATTACAAATGACTTGCTTCTTGCGTCAGACCAAGGCTGCATCTCATTGCTAGTTGTTCGACACTATAGATCATGACATACTCGTAGATCGATTACAAAACTATACTGGTATTCAAGGACAGGCTTTAAGATGGTTTAGATCCTAGCTTTCTAATCGCTACCACTTTGTTTATCTAAACGGGGAATAATCTCAATTATCACCAGTAAAGTATGGCGTACCACAAGGATCTGTCCTAGGCCCTCTGCTATTTTCAATATACATGTTGCTCCTTGGTAATATCATTAGAAAATATGGGATTCGTTTCCATTGTTATGCTGATGATACTCAACTATATATCTCAACAAGACCAGATGAATCTTCTAAATTATCTAAGCTAACAGAGTGTTAAAAATGTAAAAGTTTGTTAAACTCCTATTAAATTCGGATAAGACAGAGATATTACTTATTGGACCAAAAAACAGTACACAGGATCTCGTAGATTACAATTTCTTTAGAGTTCAATCTATGAGGCGACACAAGTTCAGTGTTCAGTTGATCATAACGTCACTTGTCCTGGGAATGAGGCGCGTTCACGTATCGCAGGCCGTTTCATGAATGGCTTCTTTATTGCTGTTCTTTCTGATCTTTTTCATATTTTTCATCCGTCCTCCCGCAGGTTAGAGCTTATCGTCTTTGTTAGTGTGTAACCGTGTGATATTGTTCCACCTTTATTCTCCACCTCCTTTTCACCACCATCCGTTCGCTCGACATGAAAACAGTGTAAAGTATTCCAAGGCCAAGGGTAGATAAATCCCTGCTTTCCTAGACCGCTTCACACAACATCCATTCATTCCTCTCCAGAGTCCTGAGAGCGTTCGTCACGAGACTCGAGCGTTATCCTGCAGTCATGCGTCTGGTGCTGTGTGTCGTGGCCGTTCTGTTCGGGAGTCGTCTCCGAGAGATGCTTGCTCTCCATCCTTCACCTGAGGCATCTGCTGTCAAAGCCAACAGGTAAGAGCTGACGTTAAACATTATCCTGTTTTAATCACCTGCACTTCTGTTCATTGGGGAGAGTCACTGTGATCAGTCTATGAACCCAGATTCACTTGGTAGAAGTTTAGAGCTCGGGGCAAAAGGTGAATCAACCTCTTTACAATAACATGCTCTTCTTCCATTGAGACTCGAATCGTCCTGATCGCGCTTGACTGACCGAAAGAGAATTACTGGATATCTTCAGAAAACGTGTTATTGTATTTGTTATACTATCTTTCGAATTGTTTTTGCCATTAAAATAGCCTACACTCTTAAAAATAAAGGTGCTTCACGATGCCATAGAATAACCTTTTTGTCTAAATGGTTCCATAAAGAACCTTTAACATCTCTGTTTCACAAAAGCTTCTTTGAGGTGAGAAAAGGTTCTACAGATTATAAAGAGTTGGTTCTTTGACTGAATGGTTCTTTGTGGATGTGAAGAACCTTTTGAAGCACCTTTATTTTTAAGGTGGAAGATGCTGACATGGCGTTAAATAAAAATATACTACTACTACTCTCTGGATTTTACTTCAGTGTTTTGTTGTGTACAGGTTGACTGCAAAGACACATGTAAAGGTCTGGAGGTATAAATGAGGGCATGTTTCTTCTCCTCCGGTGTCCTGTTACAGGTCAAGTGATGAGCCTTCACAAACACGCCGGGGGTCCGGTAGCACACGGCTGCGCTCCAAAACATTTGGCTGGCGTTTCACAGGCCTGCAGAGATGTGATGACTCTGTGGGTTAGCAATGATGTTGTTTTGTTTGTTTTTTGCAGATGCAAGGGAGAACTGGAAATTAGGAAAATCCTTCTGGAATCTCTAAACCTCCAGCAGGAGCCTCGTGTGTCCGTGTCGAAGATGCATCATCTGCGTGAGCAGTGGAAAGACCTATTCAACAACCTCACATCAACACCAGGTACATAAACCCCAGAGATCATGCTCAGGTGAAGACCAGATCAGCCCGGTTTCTGGTGAATCTGATCTCGTGTCTGTTTAGCAGGTAACTCAACGTTTCCCGAGGACTCCAGAAACTCCACCTGCTGCAAGCATACCTGTCAGGTCTTCATTAAAGGTGAGCGATCATTGCTGCAAGGCTTCGTTTCTTTAGACATTTTTGGGGTAGAATGTGAGATTTGGCTCATCATGCGTGTCTTCTCTTGTGTAAATGCACCAGATCTGGGCTGGGAGCGCTGGGTGGTTTATCCGGAGAACATCACCTTGGTCCAGTGCCGATCCTGCGGTTCTGAGAGCGCAGACACACCTGTGCAGGTGCATGTTCAGTCTGTTATGCTTTACACTAACATTTTTCCTCATCTACGGGTCTCAGACTGATGAAATGCTTCACATGATCTTGTCTCTGGGCTCAGATCTTAATTGTCTTCCCACAGTGCTGCAAGCCGACCGCTCACAAAATCGTCCCGTTCCTCTACATGGACGAAGGGAGCGTTGTGGTTCTGACCTCCGTGAGTCTGATCCACCAGTGCGGCTGCGACCGTGAGGACCCCGAGGTCATGACCCCGTCCTAGAAAGCCTTCAGAGTCACAGAATAGAAAAGCACAGCTTTTTGGATTGGTAGGTTTATAGCGAAGCAAACTTATTTAGCGTCTTTTGACTTTTGCTGCTGTTGAGAGTCAGACTCTCAGACTCTTGTAAGAGTGGATTCATATAAAGTTCTCAATTTAAGCATGTTATTTGACTTTCATAGAAATGCAGAATGGATCTTCTGTTACGAATCAGTTCAAGGCCAAATCTGTTTTTAACTTCAGGCTTTTATGGGGCTGCAGCTGCAGCGGCCAGCGAATGTTCCCTGAGAAAATGCCAAAACATTCCCTGTGACGACCAAACAAAGTGTTACACCCAAAATAACCTTCGTTTAAATCAAACCCTAATGTCAATTATTCCTCTAATGTGGCGTCAGGCGTGATCGTTAGCACTAGCGTGATCTGCGTGTTGAGAAACGCCCGGTCTCGTTGAACACATTCCAGCAAGAACATTTCAGCTGCGTGTTTGCAAAAACCATCTGGCCATAAATCAGCATCATTTCAAATTCAATGTGGGAACAGTTTCCAACCCAGTATTATATATAACTGAATGTTTAACTCGACTTCCATGTTGTAGGCTCCACACCATTGTATAGAAAATATCAAAACCATTGAATGTAATCTAAGAATGGCAAACTAACACTTTCACATGCATGTTTAGCATTTAACAATATTTACACTTTATATCAAATGTATCAGCAGAATGTTTTATTAAAGAACGCTTTCATGGCATAAAGATGTGATGTCCTTACTTCACTTCATAGAAGATCTGTTCAACATTAGTTTCTCTTTTATCATGTGTGTGTGTGTGTGTGTGTGTGTGTGTGTGTGTGAGAGTGTGTGTGTGTGTGTGTGTGTGTGTGAGAGAGAGTGTGTGTGTCTGTGTGTGTGTGTGTGTGTGTGTAGGTGTGTGTGTGTATCTCTGTGTGTGTCTGTGTGTGTGAGTAGTGTGTGTGTGTGTGTGTGTGTGTGTGTGTTGCTGTGTGTGTGTGTGCTGTGTGTGTGTGTGTTGTGTGTGTGTGTGTGTGTGTGTGTGTGTGTGTGTGTGTGTGTGTGTGGTTGTGTGTGTGTGTGTGTGTGTGTGTGTGTGTGTGGTGTGTGTATTGTCTGTGTGCTTCTCTGTGTGAAAACAAATGTGAAAGATTTGATGAATGAATGTGTGATGTGTCTCCTGTCTTTTCGTGGTTTGTATGTTGTGGGTTATTGCTGTGTCTGAAAAGAGAGTTATTTTGGGAGTTTTGGCTGTTTGAAGTCTGTGTCTGTGTGTGTGTGGATGAGAGTTTTGTACTGTAGTGTGTGTGTGTGTGTGTGTGATCTGTGTGTGTAGTGGTAGATGATGAGAGGTGTGTGTCTCTGTGTGCTGTGATCTGTGTGTGTGTCTCTCTCTGCTCCTCTGTGTGTGTGTGTGTTCGTGTGTGTGTTTGTTGTGTGTATCTGTTCTGTGTGTGTGTGTGTGGTGTGTATCTCTGTGCGGGTTTATGTGACACAAATTGTTAATAAATGGGTATGACAGGGTATTACAATATGAAGGTGGTTTGAGGACATTTGATGTCCCGTAATTCAAAAGGCTTAAAACATCTAAATAGTGTTTTTTTGAAATCTAAAAATGCCACACTGTTTGAAAGTCTCCTGTGTGGGCTAGTTTAGGTTGTAGTGGTAGGTGTGTGCAATAGCACACACGTTTGTTAGTTAAAAACATTGCCTATGGAGAGTCCCATAACCATAAAAACCACATGTGTGTGTGTATCTTTCTCTCTGTGTGTTGTGTGTGTGTGTGTGTGTGTGTGTGTGTGTTATCTGTGTGTGTGTGTCTCTCTCTCTTTCTCGTGTGTGTGTGTGGGGGGGGGGTTGTGTGTGTGGGTGTGGGTGTGGGTGTGTGTGTGTGGGTGGTGTGGGGGGGGTGCGTGTGTGTGTGTGTGTGGGGGGGGGGGGGGTCTGGCTGTTGCGCACTCAGTAAAAGACTCCAGAGCTTCGACAGCTCTCTGTTCCTGCTGCTTCAGACAGACTCTGTCCTTGAACACTAAAGAGAGAAGACAAGCAAACGAAGGCAGGAACGACTCGTCCTCTCCTGAAACACCATGGTCTGTGTGGGATCCTCCTGGCTGCGCTGGGGAGCGCTGCTTTCTCTCATCTTCTGTGTGTTTGCTCAGGAGAACAGCTCGGAGTGTTTGGACAAGGACGAGATTATCACTGAAATGTCCAAGGACGCTGAGATGCCGTCTGAGTGTGTGATGAGCTGCACGGCGCTCTCTTACAGACAGATCGCAGACAGACAGCAGAGACTCACGGTCCGCTTCCAAGACTCGCAGCCCGGTAAGAGCCGCTTACACTCGGCTGTGTGTTAAACAGACCAACCAGGCTCTCTTCCAGGGTTCACAGTCTAGTGAGAGAGAAAACAAACAGTGTACAGAAAAACTCTTGTACAGTTTATACACTACATGCAAATCATATGCTATTTAAGTTCAGTAATCATGACCTCAGTCAACAACAGTCATATATATATACATATGTTAACACTTTATTGTGATAGTCCACTTTAGTCATTCTACTAACAGTAAGTAACTTTGCAACTACATGTCAACTAGCAGTCATTAGAGTATTAGTAGACTTACACAACTATCTAACACTTTATTTTGATGGATCCACAACATACTGACTATGAGAAACTTTGCAAGTATATGTTAACTTATTCTACTAACCCTAAACCTACCCTCCTGAGAGTTAGTAGACATGTAGTTGCTAATTAATGAGAATTAGTTGACATGTAGTTACAAAGTTACTTAGAGAGAGAGATTGTATCTTACTATCAGCAAGATACATTGACGCCTGTCACAAAAAGAGGGAGGAGTCAACAGATCAGTGATGCACAAACACTCACACACACACACACACACACACACACACACACAGAGAAACACACACACACACACACACACACACAGAGACACACAAACACAAACACACACACAGAGACACAAACACACACACTCACAAACAGAGACACACACACACACACACACACACACACACACAGAGACACACACAAACACACACAAACACACACACACACACACACACACACACACACAGAGAGACACACACACACACACACACACATACACACACACACGTACACACACACAAACACAAGAGAGAGAGAGAGAGTACTAGTTTCTCCACTAATTTGTTCATATGCATATTTATAGCATGACTGAGCATAAAGATTGATGTATTCACGTTCATATCTCTGTGGACTCCTGCAGGCGAGTCGGGGGACTTCTGCTGGTTTATTCACAGGAGATGCAGCACATGGGATCAAATATTAGTTTTACTGTCAGTCAATGAATCCGTTCCGAGCGGAGAATCGATTCAGATTCAAACCAACTCTCCGACTCACCTGATCCCGGTTCAGACCCACGACTCTCCGTCTCTCGTCCCCGACGACTGCGGGCTTCGCTTCGACGTCACGCCGCACCTGAGACACCTGAGACACCTGAGACACCTGAGACACCTGAGACACCTGCCACACCTGCCACACCTGCCGCTCTGTGTCCGGCTGACAGGCATCATGGGAAGCCGCTTACAGTGCCCGCCGTTTCTGGTCATGATCAGGAATAAAACCAGGTCCTGAATCAATCTATAAACATTATAAGACACAATGGTAAAGATTTAGACAAACTCTTAGAGGCTAGTGGCGTGACATTTCAATTTCAGCTCGTTTGAATGAAGTAATATGTGAATTTCCATCTTAATATGCTTTACATTTTTTTTATAGCCTTTCTGTTTTATTAAGCATTTTGTATTTAGTGAACTGATAAAAGCATTAGAATGTAGTTCATGACCACATTTTATTCACCAGCCTATATATACAGTGGTGTGAAAAAGTGTTGGCCCCCTTCCTGATTTTTTATTGTTTTGCATGTTTGTCACACTTTAATGTTTCAGATCATCAAACAAATTTAAATATTAATCAAAGATAACACAAGTAAGCACAACATGCAGTTTTTAAATGAAGGGTTTTTTTTATGAAGGGAAAACAAAATCCAAACCCACATGGCCCTGTGTGAACAAGTGCTTGCCCCCCCCCCTGTTAAAACATAACTGTGGTTTATCACACCTGAGTTCAGTTTCTCTAGCCACATCCAGGCCTGATTACTGCCACACCTGTTCACAATCAAGAAATCACTTAAATAGGACCTACCTGACAAAGTGAGGTTGACCAAACGATCCTCAAAAGCTACACATCATGTTGAGATCCAAAGAAATTCAGGAACAAATGAGAAAGAAAGTAATTGAGATCTATCAGTCTGAAAAAGGTTATAAAGCCATTTCTAAAGCTTTGGGACTCCAGCGAACCTCAGTGAGAGCTATTATCCACAAATGGAGAAAACAGTGGTGAACCTTCCCAGGAGTGGCCGGCCGACCAAAGTTACCCCAAGAGCGCAGCGACGACTCATCCAAGAGGTCACAAAAGACCCCACAACAACATCTAAAGAACTGCAGGCCTCACTTGCCTCAGTTAAGGTCAGTGTTCATGACTCCACCGTAAGAAAGAGACTGGGCAAACATGGCCTGCATGGCAGAGTTCCAAGACCAAAACCGCTGCTGAGCAAAAAGAACATAAAGCTCGTCTCAGTTTTGCCAGAAAACATCTTGATGATCCCCAAGACTTTTGGGAAAATACTCTGTGGACTGACGAGACAAAAGTTGAACTTTTTGGAAGGTGTGTGTCCCGTTACATCTGGCGTAAAAGTAACACAGCATTTCAGAAAAAGCACATCATACCAACAGTAAAATACGGTGGTGGTAGTGTAATGGTCTGGGGCTGCTTTGCTGCTTCAGGACCTGGAAGACTCGCCGTGATAAATGGAACCAAGAATTCTGCTGTCTACCAAAAAATCCTGAAGGACAATGTCCGGCCATCTGTTCGTGACCTCAAGCTGAAGCGAACTTGGGTTCTGCAGCAGGACAATGATCCAAAACACACCAGCAAATCCACCTCTGAATGGCTGAAGAAAAACAAAATGAAGTCAAAGTCCTGACCTGAATCCTATTGAGATGCTGTGGCATGACCTTAAAAAGGCGGTTCATGCTCGAAAACCCTCCAATGTGGCTGAATTACAACAATTCTGCCAAGATGAGTGGGCCAAAGTTCCTCCACAGCGCTGTAACAGACTCATTGCAAGTTATGGCAAACGCTTGATGGCAGGGTGGCACAACCAGTTATTAGGGTTAGGGGGCAAGCACTTTTTCACACAGGGCCATGTGGGTTTGGATTTTGTTTTCCCTTCATAATAAAAAACGTCATTTAAAAACTGCATGTTGTGCTTACTTGTGTTATCTTTGATTAATATTTAAATTTGTTTGATGATCTGAAACATTAAAGTGTGACAAACATGCAAAACAATAAAAAATCAGGACGGGGGCCAACACTTTTCACACCACTGTATATATATATTTTGTTAATAAAAATCTAGATGCTAATCTCTGTGTCTACTGTGATTTCATATATGATATTTTGGTTTTCAATCTAAATGACTGAGGTAGATAACCATAAGTGTGATATTTCTATTATGGGTTATTCTACAGAATTGGTTTAAAACACATTTAAAAAGGCATTAATAATTTGTAATCTTAGATGTTTACTAAGATCCTTCTATTATCTATTGAAACCCACAATAATATTTAAAATATTACTAAGCTTAATATATATAAAATCGTTATTTATTTGAGAGGTGGCTGTCCCGAAACATAACCCCTAAATCACAACTTATGAAATTGATATTTAAATATTAATATTTTTTTTCCATTGTTGTATTTAAAAGTATGTTTTTGATTCTTTTAAAAAGTAAAGTAAATATATTTAATATTTTCTATGTAAATTATGTACATTTTTCATGTCACTACCGAAACTGATTTTAACCACATCCCTACATTTATGATCATAAATCATAAAATCTCCCTCTCTCTCATAACTATGAATCGTGAATAGATAGATCTCATCATTTTGAGGTAAATGTGTTCAAAAGTATGAAAAATCTACGTCACTACCGAACACTTATTTCTGCAACAATTTTGGGTGTTATTACATAACATTTAGTTTTGATATGTGTATAACTGTTCATAACTGTGCTCATGATCGAGCTGGGTTCAAAAGTCTCTAAAATCATCACTCCCGAAACAATATATAGCTTCATAGTGTATTTATGCTCCATCTTTCTGAGTTCATGATTCAGAAAGTAGATTATAATCCAGCTACAGCTGCTTTAGTCTTCTTACACGACACCTAATCCAGCGCTGGACCATTGTTATTTGGTTCTGTACTAGTTAATTATTAAGATTGGAGGAGTCTATAAAACTAGGTGCATGTGTTTGTTATTTTTAGAAAAGACATGAGATGCACATTATCACCTGCTATAATCTCTATGTGCAGTGCAGAATCATGTTTATTGTACTGTTCCTATCTAAATAAATGAAAATAAATAAATATTGTGCGCCGCCTCTATTTCTCTCAGAAGAGTCAAGTATGGTAGAAACTATTCTGAACCCAGCCTCAGATTGATTAACAGTGTAATCAAGCTACATGACGTCACTCAGTTAGTCTTAAAGGGATAGGTCACTTTGAAATTAAAATGTGGTATCTATCAGCTTACCCCAAGGGCATCCAAGATGTAGGTGTCTTTTTTTCTTCAGTAGATCCAATTTTGATGTTTTTAGGTCAAACCGTTCTAGTCTGTCAGTCATATAATGGCAGGTATAGGTCACTGTCTCTATAAGAGGGAAAAAGAACATGCACAGAGAAATCCAAATTAAACAATTCCCCATCGTAACTACACATTGATGGCCTAAGACACGAAACGAGCGGTTTGTGTGAGAAAACGAACAGTATTTATATCGTTTTTTACCTCTTGTACACAACCATGTCCAAGTGATCTGAGTGCCACACACATCCGGTGTGTGACGTGTGTGTGGTGTGTGTGTGTGGCGCGCTCTGGCTCACGCTGCATTCACACGGGGCGTCAACGCTTGACGGAGGGCGTGTCTGAAGCGTGGTGCTGACGCAACTTTTCAAGCGCCAACGGAGGCGTCAGCCAATCAGATCGCCTCATGCAAATACCCAATCCCGTTCATGCAACACCAGAGAAGTATGTGATTGGTTGTTGTAACTATGACGGCGCTTCAGACACGCCCTCCGTCAAGCGTTGACGCCCCGTGTGAATGCAGCGTGAGCCAGAGCGCGCGCACACACACACACACACACACACACACACGTCACACACCGGATGTGTGTGTGCACTCAGATCACTTGGACATGGTTGTGTACAAGAGGTAAAAAACGATATAAATACTGTTCGTTTTCTCACACAAACCGCTCGTTTCGTGTCTTAGGCCATCAATGTGTAGTTACGATGGGGAATTGTTTAATTTGGATTTCTCTGTGCATGTTCTTTTTCCCTCTTATAGAGACAGTGACCTATACCTGCCATTATATGACTGACAGACTAGAACGGTTTGACCTAAAAACATCAAAATTGGATCTACTGAAGAAAAAAAGACACCTACATCTTGGATGCCCTTGGGGTAAGCTGATAGATACCACATTTTAATTTCAAAGTGACCTATCCCTTTAATGTGTAAACAAAACAGACTAGTACTAGTTCAACTGAATTACATGACAGTTAAAACACTGTTTTATGGCAATTAAAAATGACAATCAAATTCAGTTAAAGAAACGCTATTTAACCTTCATTTATTTTATTTAAAGCTGTCTAAAGTATCATAAGTATCTCTGTATTACTGTTTACTTTAAATCAGTATCTCTGCGCTGACGTGATGATGTAATTGTTGGCGTGCGCGCTCCTGCACGAACATGCCCATAAAAGGAGTGTTGAGCCGGAACCATGTAGTACTGTGCGGGGGTGTGCGCTTCACTTCATGACGAATAATTATACGAATTAATGTTTAATTATTAAAACCCTTAACTATTTAACTCGTCAAACAGAATAGCCTGTTGTTGAATACAGAGTTGACTCGTGTGTGACACGCTGATCCGAAGCAGCTTCGGGGCCCCGCGCTCAGGAGTGGACTCGTCCGCGGAGCTTCAGTCAAACTGAGATTTCTGGAAATCAGCGTTGATTTCTAGATCTGAAGAAATGTGATGAATCTGCGGATCGCGTCGTTATGAGCGAGCGACAACCGACGCCTCACAGCGGAGCGAGCAGGTGAGACAACTCTGGGGAAATGAGCAAATAAAGCAGAAGTAAACACTTAAAGTCTGTAAACACACACCAGATCCACGAGAAACAGACACATATTACTTATTAAACGGATTAGAAGTTTTAGAACTGAAGCATAAATGATTATATGAATGAGTACAAACTAAATAAGAGTGAAGTGACATCATGTGTAGATACTGACGTGCTCTTGAGTCACACACACACCGAGATCATCTGATTTAATCCATTACATCAATTAATGACTGCTGCTGTGTGTGTGTGTGTGTGTGTGTCTTACTACGCTGTGTGTGTTGTGGCTGTGTTGTGTACTGTGTCTGTTCTTGTGTGTCTGTGTGTGTGTTGGTCTGTGTCTGTATCTGTGTGTGTGTTAGTCAACACAAGCTGTAGTGTTCATTTTGCGAAAATGCATTCATCACTGATCTGACACACTCACTCTCACACTCACTCACACACACACACGTCACTTCTCACTCTCTCACTCACTCAAGCACACACACCACACTCACTCTCACACACACACACACACTCACTCACTCTCACACTCAACACACGACTCACTCACACACACTCACTCACACACTCCCTACTCACACACACACTCACTCACTCACTCACTCACTCACTCACTCACTCACTACACACTCACTCACAAACACTCACACTACCACACACACACACACTCACACACTCACTCACTCACTCACTCACACACACACACACACACACACAACACGTCTAACATGCGTCCAGCCACTGCAGGTGTGTGTGGGTGTCACTGCTGTGATGACCTTTGACCTCAGAGAACACTGATAATCACTTTAGTATGTGATGAGTGTGACTGTATCTACTGTATGTCTCATCAACACAAACACCAGTCTGTTTATATTGTATGATTCTGGTTTATTATATTCGTGGATGAGTCGAGGTGAGGAAGAACGTGTTATTATGGGCCGAAAGGTCAAGCAGAATGTAGTTATTAATGCAACGTTAAATGTTAAAACCTGAGCATTAATACAGAGACTAAACAGCGTGGAACAGATTCAGGTGTGACTCATTTAAAATACATTTCTTATAAAAAAAAAAAATCTGGTTTTGAATACTATTTTTCTAATAATTTTCAGCATAAGTGGCTAATTATTCTGTTATATGACAGACATGAATGGTCTCTGATCTGCACAAGTGTGTGTGTGTGTGTGTGTGTGTGTGTGTGTGTGTGTGTGTGTGTGTGAGAGAGAGACTTAATTAAGAGCAGATGTTCCTTACACACTTTTCCCTCCGGACACACACCTGAGACACACACACACTCACACACCCACACACACACCTACCTGAGACACACACTCACACACACACACACCTACCTGAGACACGCACACTCACACTCACACACACACACACTCTCACACACACACACTCACACTCACACTCACACACACACACACACACCTGAGCACACAGAACACACACCCTTCAGAACATACAGCCTCTTTGTGCTTTATTTCCCTTCATCATGAACACACACACAGATCAGGTGTGAATGTGAATGTTGCATTTTAATGTGAACAAGTTGATTTCAAGTTGTATTTATGTTCATCCCCTGACTCTCATCTGTGTCTCTGTGTGTGTGTGTGTGTGTGTGTCTGTGTCTGTTTGTGTGTGTGTGTGTGTGTTCATGCAGTGTGCAGATGGAGGATCGTAACATGTTGCGGCGGATGGAGAGAGAGAGAAGGAGTCAGGAGGTGCAGCCGGAGGAGACGCAGTATGACAGAATCACTCCTCTCTTCAACAAGCCGTATAAGGTGTGTGTGTGTGTGTGTGTGTGTGTGCTGTAATGATTCTGTGTCTAGTGCAAGTGTTCACAGATGCTGCTGTGTGTCTGCGTCTCTTCATATGGAGCTCAGTTTCTGACCTGAAATCCTGCTGATCATCACGTGATGCTGTGTGTTTGTGTTCTGGAGGTGTTTGATGAGTGAAGTGTGTGTTTGTCTCACTATATGAGCTCAGACTCTATATGAGTGTAAAGCAGATCAGTATATAAGCTTCATATGTGAACCGTTCCTCTCTGAACACGAGACCGTATTAATGAGGCAGGTGTGTGTTTAACAGCCAGAGATGAGATGAGCACAGATCCCTCAGACAGCACTGATGCTGCAGTTTAGGTATATAGCTAAAAAAATGGATTTTAAATATGTTTCTCATTATTTGGATCCACAGTGATTTTTACTTTAGTTAAACTTTGTGTAATTGATTTATTTTACATCAAGGTTTATGCCGTGCTTCCAAGCTTTCTTATTCGTTTTGCGTTTATTATTTGCTTCTTATTTATATGGTTTCACAGTGTTTGAGGAAGATTTCCTCTCAGTCACAACCCTACTTTAGATTTAACAGTCAAACACTAAATTAAATGTAAACAATTATCTCGATGGAAGCCGTTTCCGCCACTGAATAAAAAATTAAAAAGGTTATTGTGACTTTTTATCTCACAATTCTGACTTTTTTTCACAATTGCGAGTTATAAAGTCCAATTTTGAGGGAAAAAAAGACAATTGCGAGTTTATATCATGCAATTCTGAGATAAAAAGTCACAACTAATTTTTTTATTCAGTGGCTGAAACGGCTTCATATCTCCTTTCTTATATTTTACATGCAGATTAAATAAGTGTTAAGGAAACTTTTGGCTTGTCTCCTGCACAGCATTAAATTGTTTATTCAATGCAATGAAATAACGACTGTATTTGCATAACACATAACTGTAAGTGCATCACGTCTAAATTAACATGTATAAATCAAATATAATTTCATAAACAATTTTGAACAATACAGCAGCAGCTATTAATGCATGGCTTAAATAATAAAAACAAATATAGCTAAATAATTAAATATCCGAAGCGCCGATCACACAGATTGCATTTAAAAGCCTATGAGACGCAGTGAATGTGTTCTTATGTCACAGCTTACTGTCTGTCTGCTGGTCTGCAGAGAATCAAAGACGACGAGCTGTCGAGTCGCATCCAGAGCATGCTGGGTAACTATGAGGATGGACCTGAGGACCCTGCGCTTCCTTACGACCGTCAGACGCAGTCGGGACACACGGATCGCTCCAGAGCC
>CM041811.1:36822264-36824764 GCA_023376895.1 Aspiorhynchus laticeps
TATAATTCAAGAATGCTTTGGAATACAGATATAAGTTTGATCTCTTTTTTAAGAAGTCAATCAGCAGATTACTGTAGAAGTGGAATTATTTTAAAATATGAAAGTAACAAAGTTATAGAAGTTTAAATTTACTGTAAAGAAAATACACAGTACTAATTTTTTTATATTTTATATAAAATAAATATTTTACATAACAGGTTTTACTCTAAAATTGATATAAAATTAAAGCCTTATGTCTAAATAAGTTATGTTCCAAATTTGAAGTTGGTTCCTGTGAGATATTATTTATGGCGTTATACCACGAACAGCCACCGGGTGCCGCCAAACTCCATTTAATTTAGTTTGATGCATTTTTATGTCACAAATGTCTAAATTTATCTGTCAATATGATCACAAAAAGACCACCAAATATGGAATCCTGAGAGTCAGAGCTTTCCGGCGATATGTATTTTGTCAAGATTATAAAAAGTTTTGATTCTAAAAGACGTGTAATATGACACTTGACTCCGCCCACTAAGGGGGAGGAGACCGCCAACAGATTTTAAAGTACCATTTCCATGGTAACGCAATATCCGATTTCAAAATGGTTTTCACAGCATGAATTTTGAGGTTTTAAGCTTTCAAATGATATATCATTTATGATGATTACTAAAATATTTGATAGGAAAAAAGACAACGAAAAAAAGAGCGCCAAGCGTCCCACAGGTGGAACAGTCTAAGAACTTAATGTCAAGTAAAAGTTGACTTCTAGCTGAAGTTTAAAGTTAAACTCAAGCCTCTTTTGATTAGTGATATACCATCTCCGTCTAAATTACACTCACACTGGTGTTTTAGGAAGACAATATAATAACAATGACAGTAATAGTCATATAATGTAAAACAATTGCAAATGAAAATCAATATTTCATAGGTATATATTACACTTCTCTCCTAATTTCTACACTTGAAGATATTTTGAATCTGGACTCATTTAAACGCTCGCTGTCAGTAATTAATTCTGTACTTTAGGCTTTTATTTTGAAGGAAACTCCAGCTTCAGTGAAAACAGACACAAAAACACGTCTGGCTCTAAATCTAGAGAAACGCTGTAATCATCTGCAGCTGAAATAAAGCAGAACTGGTGTCTGTTGTTCCCAAACGCTCGTTAAACTCACATCAGTGTAATAAACGAGTTGACTGCATTAATTGAGTGTGAACGGAGCGGTTCTGAGACAGAAAACACCGGATCACCAGCTGATCGTCTGAATGAAGTGAAACAGACGATGAAGAGATTATATTGTGCTGAGTTCGTCTGACAGATACTGTGTTAAAGCATAACGACCAAACACTGCTTTTATGTTAGAATAAGAAGGTTAAATATATTTTAAAAACTACACTTTTTGCCTGGAACACCTGTTTCATATCATCACGTGATCATGATAATATCCAGAGTTTTGCTATCGTGATATTGATAATATCCAGAGTTTTGCTATGGTGATATTGTAATATGGTTACGTCTCTAGCAGCGGCTGCTGATGCTGTGTTCTGTCCAGGTTCATTCTCAAGCTGAAGAACTACACGGATCCGGCGGCCGCCGCTCACGAGAGAGACTTCTGCGTCCTGTGGTGAGACCCGACAGCAGACACGCAGACCCGAGTGTGTACACGACTGACGTGTGTGTGTGTGTGTGTGTGTTCCTCAGCATGCGGTGCCAGTCTCTGCTGCAGATGGCCATGTTCCGCTCCCGACGAGAGCCGGCGCTCAGACACTCTCAGACGCTCGCCGATCACTTCAGAGTACGTGATCCTCCGAGTGCAGTTCATTCAGACGCCTGACGTCCGCCTCACGCTCTTTGTGTTTGTTTGCAGAGCTCGTCTCCGTCCGGGTCGAAGTGAGCGTCCTCGCCGCACTCATGGACTCGCATCGCTGCGCTAGCTTCTCCTCACCGCTGTGTTTGTCTCCGCAGGAGCGGCTCGCTGCTCGTTCCTCAGCCGGTCCAGCAGGTGGCGGCGGCGTACGTTAGCATCACCGCGCTCCTCCTGAGCGCTCACGACGTCTGGGAGCAGGCGGACCAGATCGCTCTCCGAGGCAGCGGTGAGACGGGGTCAGAGGTCACAGCTGAACGTCTTTGAGTTCATAATACAGGGTTAGGGTTAGAGTACTTCGTTATAAGAGCGTTATTTTTAACTCGCTCTTTCATTCTTTTCACCTTTTTTCACGTTTGTTTTAATTTTCATGGCAAGTATTAAAATTATAATTTTATTGAGAACAAAAATTTTCAGAGAAAGTTGCTAAATGACGTTATTATTTAACGTATCACGACGCAAAATTGTCAGCAAAAAAAAATATTTTATATAATTTAATTTAGATTTGTTTGTAAAATATGCATAATATAATATTAAAATATAAATAACTGTATTTTTAAATACATTGAATTATTGAACACACGTTTGAACGATTACACAGTTTTTTAATAGCTAGTAATCTAGTAATACGACACATTCTACTATATTAATATGAA
>CM041811.1:36829764-36847264 GCA_023376895.1 Aspiorhynchus laticeps
CTGGGTTCTGTCTTATGTTTTAAAATCACTTAATGAAGAAGTTTGATCTCATCAGACTAACATGACGGTCACGACTCTGTAAGCTTTTCTGTTTCTTTTGTTTTCACTCGCGATCTTCTAACATTATTACAAAACACATTATATTACATATTTAATGGCACACTCGTTTTACACGTATTTGGCGCCACCTAGTGTCATGGGTGTATTACTGACATGTCAAAGTCTAGACCCTGAATATAAGACTCCGCATTTTTTTCAGATGTAGTTCCAATCGTCTTGTATTCGGGTCGATACGAAAGCATTATAATGTAATATAATGTAAAGGAAACAGCGCTGAGGTTCGCTTCGTTTGAAGCAGATACTGAAGCAGTCACGTGGTTTTCCGGCGAACGAAGCTTCAGACGTCATGGATCACGTGCTTTTGGCAAAACCAATCAAGCTCCGATACAGCGCTTCAATGTGAGATGTGTTGTTTTTTTGATACAAGCTTCGGAGATTCTGTGTTGAACGTCACATCACTAGTCTTTTGTCTGTCTAGTCTTGTCCTGTGCCGTGAGCTCCTGCCTCACAGCTGGACCTGTGCAGTGTCTGTGAGATCACGAGTGTAGAGCTCCTCATGTTCAGCTTCACTGTCTTCACTGCTCTCTGGTGACTCGTGTAGAGCTCCTCATGTTCAGCTTCACTGTCTTCACTGCTCTCTGGTGACTCGTGTAGTGCTCCTCATGTTCAGCTTCACTGTCTTCACTGCTCTCTGGTGACTCGTGTAGTGCTCCTCATGTTCAGCTTCACTGTCTTCACTGCTCTCTGGTGACTCGTGTAGTGCTCCTCATGTTCAGCTTCACTGTCTTCACTGCTCTCTGGTGACTCGTGTAGTGCTCCTCATGTTCAGCTTCACTGATCTCTGGTGACTCGTGTAGTGCTCCTCATGTTCAGCTTCACTGTCTTCACTGCTCTCTGGTGACTCGTGTAGTGCTCCTCATGTTCAGCTTCACTGTCTTCACTGCTCTCTGGTGACTCGTGTAGTGCTCCTCATGTTCAGCTTCACTGTCTTCACTGCTCTCTGGTGACTCGTGTAGTGCTCCTCATGTTCAGCTTCACTGTCTTCACTGCTCTCTGGTGACTCGTGTAGTGCTCCTCATGTTCAGCTTCACTGATCTCTGGTGACTCGTGTAGTGCTCCTCATGTTCAGCTTCACTGTCTTCACTGCTCTCTGGTGACTCGTGTAGTGCTCCTCATGTTCAGCTTCACTGTCTTCACTGCTCTCTGGTGACTCGTGTAGAGCTCCTCATGTTCAGCTTCACTGTCTTCACTGCTCTCTGGTGACTCGTGTAGAGCTCCTCATGTTCAGCTTCACTGTCTTCACTGCTCTCTGGTGACTCGTGTAGAGCTCCTCATGTTCAGCTTCACTGTCTTCACTGCTCTCTGGTGACTCGTGTAGTGCTCCTCATGTTCAGCTTCACTGTCTTCACTGCTCTCTGGTGACTCGTGTAGTGCTCCTCATGTTCCAGCTTCACTGTCTTCACTGCTCTCTGGTGACTCGTGTAGAGCTCCTCATGTTCAGCTTCACTGTCTTCACTGCTCTCTGGTGACTCGTGTAGAGCTCCTCATGTTCAGCTTCACTGTCTTCACTGCTCTCTGGTGACTCGTGTAGTGCTCCTCATGTTCCAGCTTCACTGCTCTCTGGTGACTCGTGTAGAGCTCCTCATGTTCCAGCTTCACTGTCTTCACTGCTCTCTGGTGACTCGTGTAGAGCTCCTCATGTTCCAGCTTCACTGTCTTCACTGCTCTCTGGTGACTCGTGTAGAGCTCCTCATGTTCAGCTTCACTGTCTTCACTGCTCTCTGGTGACTCGTGTAGAGCTCCTCATGTTCCAGCTTCACTGTCTTCACTGATCTCTGGTGACTCGTGTAGAGCTCCTCATGTTCCAGCTTCACTGTCTTCACTGCTCTCTGGTGACTCGTGTAGAGCTCCTCATGTTCCAGCTTCACTGTCTTCACTGCTCTCTGGTGACTCGTGTAGAGCTCCTCATGTTCAGCTTCACTGTCTTCACTGCTCTCTGGTGACTCGTGTAGTGCTCCTCATGTTCCAGCTTCACTGTCTTCACTGCTCTCTGGTGACTCGTGTAGTGCTCCTCATGTTCAGCTTCACTGTCTTCACTGCTCTCTGGTGACTCGTGTAGTGCTCCTCATGTTCCAGCTTCACTGTCTTCACTGCTCTCTGGTGACTCGTGTAGTGCTCCTCATGTTCAGCTTCACTGTCTTCACTGCTCTCTGGTGACTCGTGTAGTGCTCCTCATGTTCAGCTTCACTGTCTTCACTGCTCTCTGGTGACTCGTGTAGTGCTCCTCATGTTCAGCTTCACTGTCTTCACTGCTCTCTGGTGACTCGTGTAGAGCTCCTCATGTTCCAGCTTCACTGTCTTCACTGATCTCTGGTGACTCGTGTAGAGCTCCTCATGTTCCAGCTTCACTGTCTTCACTGCTCTCTGGTGACTCGTGTAGTGCTCCTCATGTTCCAGCTTCACTGTCTTCACTGCTCTCTGGTGACTCGTGTAGAGCTCCTCATGTTCCAGCTTCACTGTCTTCACTGCTCTCTGGTGACTCGTGTAGAGCTCCTCATGTTCCAGCTTCACTGTCTTCACTGCTCTCTGGTGACTCGTGTAGTGCTCCTCATGTTCAGCTTCACTGTCTTCACTGCTCTCTGGTGACTCGTGTAGTGCTCCTCATGTTCAGCTTCACTGTCTTCACTGCTCTCTGGTGACTCGTGTAGAGCTCCTCATGTTCCAGCTTCACTGTCTTCACTGATCTCTGGTGACTCGTGTAGAGCTCCTCATGTTCAGCTTCACTGTCTTCACTGCTCTCTGGTGACTCGTGTAGTGCTCCTCATGTTCCAGCTTCACTGTCTTCACTGCTCTCTGGTGACTCGTGTAGAGCTCCTCATGTTCCAGCTTCACTGTCTTCACTGCTCTCTGGTGACTCGTGTAGTGCTCCTCATGTTCAGCTTCACTGTCTTCACTGCTCTCTGGTGACTCGTGTAGTGCTCCTCATGTTCCAGCTTCACTGTCTTCACTGCTCTCTGGTGACTCGTGTAGTGCTCCTCATGTTCCAGCTTCACTGTCTTCACTGCTCTCTGGTGACTCGTGTAGTGCTCCTCATGTTCAGCTTCACTGTCTTCACTGCTCTCTGGTGACTCGTGTAGTGCTCCTCATGTTCCAGCTTCACTGTCTTCACTGCTCTCTGGTGACTCGTGTAGTGCTCCTCATGTTCAGCTTCACTGTCTTCACTGCTCTCTGGTGACTCGTGTAGAGCTCCTCATGTTCCAGCTTCACTGTCTTCACTGCTCTCTGGTGACTCGTGTAGTGCTCCTCATGTTCAGCTTCACTGTCTTCACTGCTCTCTGGTGACTCGTGTAGAGCTCCTCATGTTCCAGCTTCACTGTCTTCACTGATCTCTGGTGACTCGTGTAGTGCTCCTCATGTTCAGCTTCACTGTCTTCACTGCTCTCTGGTGACTCGTGTAGTGCTCCTCATGTTCCAGCTTCACTGTCTTCACTGCTCTCTGGTGACTCGTGTAGTGCTCCTCATGTTCAGCTTCACTGTCTTCACTGCTCTCTGGTGACTCGTGTAGTGCTCCTCATGTTCCAGCTTCACTGTCTTCACTGCTCTCTGGTGACTCGTGTAGTGCTCCTCATGTTCCAGCTTCACTGCTCTCTGGTGACTCGTGTAGAGCTCCTCATGTTCCAGCTTCACTGTCTTCACTGCTCTCTGGTGACTCGTGTAGTGCTCCTCATGTTCCAGCTTCACTGCTCTCTGGTGACTCGTGTAGAGCTCCTCATGTTCCAGCTTCACTGTCTTCACTGCTCTCTGGTGACTAGTGTAGAGCTCCTCATGTTCCAGCTTCACTGTCTTCACTGCTCTCTGGTGACTCGTGTAGAGCTCCTCATGTTCCAGCTTCACTGTCTTCACTGCTCTCTGGTGACTCGTGTAGAGCTCCTCATGTTCAGCTTCACTGTCTTCACTGCTCTCTGGTGACTCGTGTAGAGCTCCTCATGTTCAGCTTCACTGTCTTCACTGCTCTCTGGTGACTCGTGTAGAGCTCCTCATGTTCCAGCTTCACTGTCTTCACTGCTCTCTGGTGACTCGTGTAGTGCTCCTCATGTTCCAGCTTCACTGTCTTCACTGCTCTCTGGTGACTCGTGTAGAGCTCCTCATGTTCAGCTTCACTGTCTTCACTGCTCTCTGGTGACTCGTGTAGAGCTCCTCATGTTCCAGCTTCACTGTCTTCACTGCTCTCTGGTGACTCGTGTAGAGCTCCTCATGTTCAGCTTCACTGTCTTCACTGCTCTCTGGTGACTCGTGTAGAGCTCCTCATGTTCCAGCTTCACTGTCTTCACTGCTCTCTGGTGACTCGTGTAGAGCTCCTCATGTTCCAGCTTCACTGTCTTCACTGCTCTCTGGTGACTCGTGTAGTGCTCCTCATGTTCCAGCTTCACTGTCTTCACTGATCTCTGGTGACTCGTGTAGTGCTCCTCATGTTCAGCTTCACTGTCTTCACTGCTCTCTGGTGACTCGTGTAGAGCTCCTCATGTTCAGCTTCACTGTCTTCACTGATCTCTGGTGACTCGTGTAGAGCTCCTCATGTTCCAGCTTCACTGTCTTCACTGCTCTCTGGTGACTCGTGTAGTGCTCCTCATGTTCAGCTTCACTGTCTTCACTGATCTCTGGTGACTCGTGTAGAGCTCCTCATGTTCAGCTTCACTGTCTTCACTGATCTCTGGTGACTCGTGTAGAGCTCGTCATGTTCCAGCTTCACTGTCTTCACTGCTCTCTGGTGACTCGTGTAGAGCTCCTCATGTTCCAGCTTCACTGTCTTCACTGCTCTCTGGTGACTCTGCATACCACAGCCATATCACCCTGCAGCCCAAGACCGGTTGCCCACTGAAGCTAAGCAGGGTTGAGCCTGGTCAGTACCTGGATGGGAGACCTCCTGGGAAAACTAGGTTGCTGCCGGAAGAGGTGTTAGTGAGGCCAGCAGGGGGTGCTCTCCCTGTGGTCTGTGTGGGTTCTAACGCCCCAGTATAGCGACGGGGACACTAAACTGTAAAAAGCACCGTCTTTCGGATGAGACGTTAAACCGAGGTCCTGACTCTCTGTGGTCATTAAAAATCCCATGACACTCATCGTAAAGTGTAGGGGTGTAACCCCGGTGTCCTGGACAATTTCCCTCCACTGGCCCTTGTCTATCATGGCCTCCTAATAATCCCCATCCACTTTTATTGGCTCTATCTCTCTCTCTCTCCACCTGTATCTGGTGTGTGGTGAGCGCACTGGCGCCGTTGTGCTGTGGCTACCGTCGCATCATCCAAGTGGATGCTGCACACTGGTGGTGGTTGAGGAGAGACCCCCCCCCCACATAATTGTAAAGCGCTTTGGGTGTATGGCAATACACAATAAAGGCGCTATTTAAATGCATCATTCATTCATTCATTCATTCTGTGGCGTTCACACAGCCTGTCTGTCTACAACTCGTTCCCTGCCTATTGTTTGGACTGCGTTCACTCCCCTCCTCACCTTCTCCTGTCTTGCACTCTCAGAAATAAAGGTACAAAAGCTGTCACTGGGGCGGTACCTTTTCAAAAGGTACACTTTTGTAACTATTAGGTTCTAATATGTACACTTTTAAGTACTAATATGTACCTTTAAGGTACCAAAATGGACTCTTTAGGTACAAACATGTACCTTTTGAAAAGGTACCACCCCAGTGACATCTTTTGTACCTTTATTTCTGAGAGTGTGTCAATAGTGTTGTAAATAATCAGTCACCACTCATTCTGCATTTGAGTCCTCTCTCATAGAATCCTGACAGAAACAAGACTAAATATCTTACACCATTTTTAATCTAAATGCATCTTAAGAACTTTTAGATATTTGCACTTGAAATAAGACAAAAATTCTCAGCAAGAAAAGCATTTTTGCAGCGTGCATGGATGAATAAGTTATTTAAACATCGTGGGACCCATGGGAAAAGTCATGTGCCCCAACACAAGTGGGATGACATAAAAAGGGCACTGCACAAGTGCCTGGACAACTCATCTCTCTTTTTATAAATAAAAAACACTTAACAGACAATACTTGTTCTCAACTTCTTTCATTGTCCAAACAGACGGTGTGTGTGTGTGTGTGTGTGTGTGTGTCTAGTGAACTTTTTGTAAAAACTGCTCATGTTCTGTTGCTGCAGATAGATGGCTGCTGGTGTGGTCCTCACTGGTCCTCTCTGACCGGCTCTGACCTGTGCTGCCAGGTTCAGGGCTGATCATTTTCTGGCCTACTTGGCCCTGCCTGGTGAATTGGCTCTGACCTGCACTGTACTGCATCTACCTGTCTTTGACATCTTGAATGTATTGCTGCTGTGCCTTACTTTGTCCCATTTTAATTTTTTTTACACAAAATTCGGTAAAAAATAAAAAACTCTAACTTTATCATCAATATTACACAAATAGTATATTTAATAACCATATTCTCATCTGGTTAAAGACAAAATCATTTAAATGTGAATACATCACTCTAACAGCCCACTTTTGTGTCTCACTCTAACTGATGTTACATCACTCTAACAGCTCACTTTTGTGTCTCACTCTAACTGATGTTACAACACTATCAACTCTGTAGGTACTTTAAAAGCGCTTGCTAGAGTAATAACGCTCTTGTGACTAAACAGTCACAGACATATAAAAGAAGTTGACAGACTTGAGCATGAACACGTATCATATGTATCAGAGTTGCTCTAGGACACAGAGTAAATAAAAATACTGTCAATTTTCACCAAGGAGCTAAAAACAGGTAAGTTAAATCTGTCATTTTTAGTAAAAACTAGTTTAACTTTCTGAGATTTTCTGTGTTTGCTGTACATGGCATTTTATGCCTGATATTAACCAATGTACTCTTCTTTTTAGGATTTCCGATTTGGTGGATTTTAATGATGATCCATATGATGACACGCAGACCGGCAAATAGATGTAATTTTATGGACCGCGTCAATTACACAAAGACCAAAACGGAAGATCTATTGAACAGATTCGTGAGTATCAATCTGTTTCTGTATTTGGTGAAAAAAGAGACACTGTAAAAATATTTAATTAATTATTAGCTGTAAAAAATGAGTTTAAAGATCTTTTACAAGAAAATACTATTTCAGTCTTTCTACTTTAACATTTCATGCCTTTTGCTTTGTGACATTTACATGAAAAAGTCAAAATTGTTTAAAGTAGCTGTTTTTAAGCCACAATTAACAGTCTGACTGTCACTGCTTCACATATAATATCTGAACCAACAAATAATGCTCAATATTTGTTTAGTGACTTTTTACCAACTGCTCTCAAGGTGATTTTATGTTTTTTATTGTACGTATGAATGCAGAGTTTATCACTCGGTTTCATATTTAGGTATTATATTTCATTTTAAGTCAGATTTAGTGCCCAAATGCTTTATGGTGCCACTGTTATGTTTTAGATGTGCATTTGTCTGTTTATTATTATTGCTGTAAGTTTTAAATTGTGAGTAAATTAAATGTAACATTTTGAAGTTGAAGGACAGACTTTTTCTCTACTCCAGTAATCTTTATTTACAAATTAAAAAAAAAATTAACAGTGTATTATGACTATAAGAATTATGGTATGGACTTAGTCTGTTATAATCATGTTTTACATTTTTAGTGATTAGTGAAAAAATATTTAAGTGACAAGACGTTTATTTTTATAAGCGTCCTTTTAATATCATGCTTTTACATTCCTTCTACATGATGATGATGATGATGATGATAAACACCAAAATGTATAAGTAGCTGTTAATGTCACAATAAACCACAAAACAAACATGCAACAATATGCATCATGTATCACCCAAAAATCAAAGTTAGAAAGATTTAATTTATTAAATGTATGTCTATTCAATTCCAGCCAATGCATTTGATTATGAACTGTTCAGTTTCAGTCAGTGAGTCTGTTTATGAACTGTCTGTCTGTTCAGTTTCAGTCAGTGAGTCTGTTTATGAACTGTCTGTCTGTCCAGTTTCAGTCAGTGAGTCTGTTTATGAACTGTCTGTCTGTCCAGTTTCAGTCAGTGAGTCTGTTTATGAACTGTCTGTCTGTTCAGTTTCAGTCAGTGAGCCTGTTTATGAACTGTCTGTCTGTCCAGTTTCAGTCAGTGAGTCTGTTTATGAACTGTCTGTCTGTCCAGTTTCAGTCAGTGAGTCTGTTTATGAACTGTCTGTCTGTTCAGTTTCAGTCAGTGAGTCTGTTTATGAACTGTCTGTCTGTTCAGTTTCAGTCAGTGAGCCTGTTTATGAACTGTCTGTCTGTTCAGTTTCAGTCAGTGAGTCTGTTTATGAACTGTCTGTCTGTTCAGTTTCAGTCAGTGAGTCTGTTTATGAACTGTCTGTCTGTTCAGTTTCAGTCAGTGAGTCTGTTTATGAACTGTCTGTCTGTCCAGTTTCAGTCAGTGAGTCTGTTTATGAACTGTCTGTCTGTTCAGTTTCAGTCAGTGAGTCTGTTTATGAACTGTCTGTCTGTTCAGTTTCAGTCAGTGAGTCTGTTTATGAACTGTCTGTCTGTCCAGTTTCAGTCAGTGAGTCTGTTTATGAACTGTCTGTCTGTCCAGTTTCAGTCAGTGAGTCTGTTTATGAACTGTCTGTCTGTCCAGTTTCAGTCAGTGAGTCTGTTTATGAACTGTCTGTCTGTCCAGTTTCAGTCAGTGAGTCTGTTTATGAACTGTCTGTCTGTCCAGTTTCAGTCAGTGAACCTGTTTATGAACTGTCTGTCTGTCCAGTTTCAGTCAGTGAGTCTGTTTATGAACTGTCTGTCTGTTCAGTTTCAGTCAGTGAGTCTGTTTATGAACTGTCTGTCTGTTCAGTTTCAGTCAGTGAGTCTGTTTATGAACTGTCTGTCTGTTCAGTTTCAGTCAGTGAGTCTGTTTATGAACTGTCTGTCTGTTCAGTTTCAGTCAGTGAGTCTGTTTATGAACTGTCTGTCTGTTCAGTTTCAGTCAGTGAGTCTGTTTATGAACTGTCTGTCTGTTCAGTTTCAGTCAGTGAGTCTGTTTATGAACTGTCTGTCTGTTCAGTTTCAGTCAGTGAGTCTGTTTATGAACTGTCTGTCTGTTCAGTTTCAGTCAGTGAGCCTGTTTATGAACTGTCTGTCTGTCCAGTTTCAGTCAGTGAGTCTGTTTATGAACTGTCTGTCTGTTCAGTTTCAGTCAGTGAGTCTGTTTATGAACTGTCTGTCTGTTCAGTTTCAGTCAGTGAGTCTGTTTATGAACTGTCTGTCTGTTCAGTTATCACCAGGGAAACTTTTGATGAACTTTTTGTGTTCCCCTCGGTCCTTGATGTCTGTCCCCTGTGTCTCAGTTTTCTCTTGGTCTCAGTCTCTGCCATTGGTTCCTGATCCGTGTGCTCCACCCTGGTGGTCTTCTGCTCCGCCGGCGGCTCAATCCTGGTTCTTTATTCTGCCTTGGTGCTCTGCTCTGTCGGCTCGGCCTCAGTCCCCGATCTCTCCACTTCCACATGGACCTGTCCGTCCATCCCTCCCTCAGTTCCGGCTCCGCTCCACCATCCTCCTCGATTGTATTGGGTTGGGAGCGTCTGGAAACCACTCCTTGGGAAGGGGCTCTGTCACGAATCCGGTCCGTGATCTTCCGTCTGATGATTGCCACCAGAGGTCGCCCTTCCATTATATTGACTCTCACACTACACTTGGACTACATTTCCCATGTGCCCTTTCACTAATCACATGCTCACCTGTAGCCAATTACACACACTATATAACACCCACTCAGATCCTTCTCAAATCGCCGAGTATTGTTTAGCGTTTATCACTGTTTTAGCTGATAGCTATTTTACGGTAGTGATGGCGAGATGAAGCCTCGTTTAAGCTTTTCAGCAAGTGGTTCACAGAAGGGTTAATTTCTCGAGGCTTCATTTGCTCACAATACCACCTGGTGGCCAACGAGTGTAAAACAAGCAGATACATTACAGATGACCTGATGTGATCTATGATACACTAAGGCTTAGAAATAATGGTGAAGAAAAAAATCTAATCTATTTATATGAATATAATGTGTATTTTATAATGATTGTATAACTTAACATCAATTCATTTTTCATATGTATTTAAGTTGTGGTCTGTCCTGTGGTCTACTATGTCTGTATACCCTCTTGTGGATTATTAAAGACTGTTTGCATTGTTTATCATCTTCCTCGTGCGTTTCATTTCACCGTAGTGTGAATTAGATTAATCATTACATACGTTTTATTAGCCATCCATTCAACATCCACTGGTATTGTACGAGAGGACATTTTTTCCATATCATCGATGATATCAATTTGCATTGTCAAACATCTTTCTTATAAATGCAGCACATTTTGGACATACCTTATTATCACAACATTCAAATCATGGTTGTGGTAAGAAGAAGCAGCACGCAGTCTGAAGACATACAGCGTGCTAACAATTTCTAAGAGCCATGATAAACTTGGCTATAAAAAACTATAACAGTATTGCTGCATGAATAATAAACAACTGATAAGATTATCCATCCTTAACTGTAGTAGATTATTAACAAATTTTGATGCAATAAATAGGGTATGATTTAAATATGATCAATGTATGTTCAGAGTCTTATGAAGTTTGACTGTGTTTTTGTAAATCTTTATTAAAGATGCTGTGGTTTGGGTGTTTTAGCTCCGCCTCCACCAGCTGTCAATCAAAAGACATGCTTTAACACAATATCATAGTTTTGAAAACTTTCTAATGCTGTTTAGTAAATATATTTATTTTAAATTCATTCCAAGAAACAACTGTACAGACAATAAACATTAACGCAATGCATTCGTGCATATTTAAAAACAATTTACAAAATGTGAACAAGAATACAAACATGCATACAAAAAAGTAATAAAAAAACAATCTGTAGGCTGACGGTTGTATGATTCAGTTTCAGTGCTGATTGAACATATTTCAGTGGTTTAGCTCCTGTACAGAACCAGATGAATGTCCCACGGATCACGTGTCAGATTCTCCAGCAAAGTTCGGGTTGTTGAACGCAGGCTGTTAACAAAAGAAGTTTAAATACAGAAGAAATGTCTAGTGTTTACTGCATCAAACATGTTAAGCAACTTTCTCTCATTCAGGTTAACCCTTAATCACTCTTTGGGGTCTATCTGACCTTTATTTTTTTCCCACATTGAAAATGAATGAGAAAAGTGAAAAAAATGTGTTTTTTTTTGTTTCATTTGTCAAAAAAAGTAGTAAACTCAGTATAAATCTGAAATGTTTTACATTTTTATAAAGGCCTGGATCTAGAGCACAAATGCAAATTAGAACGAACATTCTATCTCATGCGCACACACACACACACACACACACACTCACACTCACTCACACGCACACACACACTCACACACACACACACACACACACACACTCGCACTCGCACACGCAAAATAATTTGCAAAAGCAGACAATTCAAAAGACATCAGACAACAACAACAAATTCTAACCTTTGACAAAAATATAGATTTTAAATATATTTTAGAATGTTTAAAAATATTCACAAAATATATATCAAAGTTGCGAGAAGTTGAAACATGAAGAAAAATTGACTTAAAACTGAACTGAAAATGAATGAGTCTCTATGGACCTCTGCTGGATAAATGTGGTCATTGCACTTTCTTTCTTTAACTATAATAACTAAAGTTTTTCCTCTAACCTGCAGATGGCAGTATTCTATCCCTAACACATGGGCCAATATCTAGAAATATCTAAATATTTAATTTAGGTAATCATTTAAAAAAATTATTTTCATAAGCCAGTTTATGGCGTAGTGGAGTAATTGTGCAGTAAATAAGTAAAAAAAAAAAAGAATCCACAAAAACACAGCATAAATGCATAGTTGAGAAGTAAATAAAAAAAATGATATATAGTTTATCATATAAAAAAATTGTATTTCCTTATGCAATCGCTCTGTAAAAGTTTGGGGTCTATCTGACCCCGAAGAACTAAAGTGAGGAGTGATTAAGGGTTAAACAGAGTAAAGTGTTCATCGATCACAAAACTTACCACATCAATATTCTTGGTGTCATGTTTGAAGAAGCTGATATCTGGTTTTACGCCCTTCACACTAAAGACGTAGTACATCACGGCCAGGATCAGCGCCGAACAGACGATGGCTCCGATAACAGCTCCGACGATTAGACCGCTGTCCGCTGCGTCACAAACAACAGCTTCAGTCACAACACATCAACACCTTATAGTGTGCGTTCAGCTCGTGAACTCATCTTATAGTGTGTGTGTTCAGCTCGTGAACTCATCTTATAGTGTGTGTGTTCAGCTCGTGAACTCATCTTATAGTGTGTGTGTTCAGCTCGTGAACTCATCTTATAGTGTGTGTGTTCAGCTCGTGAACTCATCTTATAGTGTGTGTTCAGCTCGTGAACTCATCTTATAGTGTGCGTTCAGCTCGTGAACTCATCTTATAGTGTGTGTTCAGCTCGTGAACTCATCTTATAGTGTGTGTGTTCAGCTCGTGAACTCATCTTATAGTGTGTGTGTTCAGCTCGTGAACTCATCTTATAGTGTGTGTGTTCAGCTCGTGAACTCATCTTATAGTGTGTGTTCAGCTCGTGAACTCATCTTATAGTGTGTGTTCAGCTCGTGAACTCATCTTATAGTGTGTGTGTTCAAGCTCGTGAACTCATCTTATAGTGTGCGTTCAGCTCGTGAACTCATCTTATAGTGTGCGTTCAGCTCGTGAACTCATCTTATAGTGTGTGTGTTCAGCTCGTGAACTCATCTTATAGTGTGTGTTCAGCTCGTGAACTCATCTTATAGTGTGTGTGTTCAGCTCGTGAACTCATCTTATAGTGTGCGTTCAGCTCGTGAACTCATCTTATAGTGTGTGTTTCAGCTCGTGAACTCATCTTATAGTGTGTGTTTCAGCTCGTGAACTCATCTTATAGTGTGTGCGTTCAGCTCGTGAACTCATCTTATAGTGTGGTTCAGCTCGTGAACTCATCTTATAGTGTGTGTTCAGCTCGTGAACTCATCTTATAGTGTGTGTTTCAGCTCGTGAACTCATCTTATAGTGTGCTGTTCAGCTCGTGAACTCATCTTATAGTGTGCGTTCAGCTCGTGAACTCATCTTATAGTGTGTGTGTTCAGCTCGTGAACTCATCTTATAGTGTGTGTGTTCAGCTCGTGAACTCATCTTATAGTGTGTGTGTTCAGCTCGTGAACTCATCTTATAGTGTGTGTGTTCAGCTCGTGAACTCATCTTATAGTGTGTGTTCAGCTCGTGAACTCATCTTATAGTGTGCGTTCAGCTCGTGAACTCATCTTATAGTGTGTGTTCAGCTCGTGAACTCATCTTATAGTGTGTGTGTTCAGCTCGTGAACTCATCTTATAGTGTGTGTGTTCAGCTCGTGAACTCATCTTATAGTGTGTGTGTTCAGCTCGTGAACTCATCTTATAGTGTGTGTTCAGCTCGTGAACTCATCTTATAGTGTGTGTGTTCAACTCGTGAACTCATCTTATAGTGTGTGTGTTCAGCTCGTGAACTCATCTTATAGTGTGTGTTCAGCTCGTGAACTCATCTTATAGTGTGTGTGTTCAGCTCGTGAACTCATCTTATAGTGTGTGTGTTCAGCTCGTGAACTCATCTTATAGTGTGTGTTCAGCTCGTGAACTCATCTTATAGTGTGCGTTCAGCTCGTGAACTCATCTTATAGTGTGCGTTCAGCTCGTGAACTCATCTTATAGTGTGTGTTCAGCTCGTGAACTCATCTTATAGTGTGTGTTTCAGCTCGTGAACTCATCTTATAGGTGTGCGTTCAGCTCGTGTAACTCATCTTATAGTGTGCGTTCAGCTCGTGAACTCATCTTATAGTGTGTGTGTTCAGCTCGTGAACTCATCTTATAGTGTGTGTGTTCAGCTCGTGAACTCATCTTATAGTGTGCGTTCAGCTCGTGAACTCATCTTATAGTGTGCGTCCAGCTCGTGAACTCATCTTATAGTGTGTGTGTTCAGCTCGTGAACTCATCTTATAGTGTGTGTGTTCAGCTCGTGAACTCATCTTATAGTGTGTGTGTTCAGCTCGTGAACTCATCTTATAGTGTGTGTGTTCAGCTCGTGAACTCATCTTATAGTGTGTGTTCAGCTCGTGAACTCATCTTATAGTGTGTGTTCAGCTCGTGAACTCATCTTATAGTGTGTGTTCAGCTCGTGAACTCATCTTATAGTGTGTGTGTTCAGCTCGTGAACTCATCTTATAGTGTGTGTGTTCAGCTCGTGAACTCATCTTATAGTGTGTGTGTTCAGCTCGTGAACTCATCTTATAGTGTGTGTTCAGCTCGTGAACTCATCTTATAGTGTGTGTTCAGCTCGTGAACTCATCTTATAGTGTGTGTGTTCAGCTCGTGAACTCATCTTATAGTGTGCGTTCAGCTCGTGAACTCATCTTATAGTGTGTGTTCAGCTCGTGAACTCATCTTATAGTGTGTGTGTTCAGCTCGTGAACTCATCTTATAGTGTGTGTTCAGCTCGTGAACTCATCTTATAGTGTGTGTTCAGCTCGTGAACTCATCTTATAGTGTGCGTTCAGCTCGTGAACTCATCTTATAGTGTGCGTTCAGCTCGTGAACTCATCTTATAGTGTGTGTTCAGCTCGTGAACTCATCTTATAGTGTGTGTGTTCAGCTCGTGAACTCATCTTATAGTGTGTGTGTTCAGCTCGTGAACTCATCTTATAGTGTGTGTTCAGCTCGTGAACTCATCTTATAGTGTGCGTTCAGCTCGTGAACTCATCTTATAGTGTGCGTTCAGCTCGTGAACTCATCTTATAGTGTGTGTTCAGCTCGTGAACTCATCTTATAGTGTGTGCGTTCAGCTCGTGAACTCATCTTATAGTGTGCGTTCAGCTCGTGAACTCATCTTATAGTGTGTGTGTTCAGCTCGTGAACTCATCTTATAGTGTGTGTGTTCAGCTCGTGAACTCATCTTATAGTGTGCGTTCAGCTCGTGAACTCATCTTATAGTGTGCGTCCAGCTCGTGAACTCATCTTATAGTGTGTGTGTTCAGCTCGTGAACTCATCTTATAGTGTGTGTGTTCAGCTCGTGAACTCATCTTATAGTGTGTGTGTTCAGCTCGTGAACTCATCTTATAGTGTGTGTGTTCAGCTCGTGAACTCATCTTATAGTGTGTGTTCAGCTCGTGAACTCATCTTATAGTGTGTGTTCAGCTCGTGAACTCATCTTATAGTGTGTGTTCAGCTCGTGAACTCATCTTATAGTGTGCGTTCAGCTCGTGAACTCATCTTATAGTGTGTGTGTTCAGCTCGTGAACTCATCTTATAGTGTGTGTGTTCAGCTCGTGAACTCATCTTATAGTGTGTGCGTTCAGCTCGTGAACTCATCTTATAGTGTGTGTTCAGCTCGTGAACTCATCTTATAGTGTGTGTTCAGCTCGTGAACTCATCTTATAGTGTGTGTTCAGCTCGTGAACTCATCTTATAGTGTGTGTTCAGCTCGTGAACTCATCTTATAGTGTGCGTTCAGCTCGTGAACTCATCTTATAGTGTGCGTTCAGCTCGTGAACTCATCTTATAGTGTGCGTTCAGCTCGTGAACTCATCTTATAGTGTGTGCGTTCAGCTCGTGAACTCATCTTATAGTGTGTGTTCAGCTCGTGAACTCATCTTATAATGTGTGTTCAGCTCGTGAACTCATCTTATAGTGTGTGTTCAGCTCGTGAACTCATCTTATAGTGTGTGCGTTCAGCTCGTGAACTCATCTTATAGTGTGCGTTCAGCTCGTGAACTCATCTTATAGTGTGCGTTCAGCTCGTGAACTCATCTTATAGTGTGCGTTCAGCTCGTGAACTCATCTTATAGTGTGCGTTCAGCTCGTGAACTCATCTTATAGTGTGCGTTCAGCTCGTGAACTCATCTTATAGTGTGCGTTCAGCTCGTGAACTCATCTTATAGTGTGCGTTCAGCTCGTGAACTCATCTTATAGTGTGCGTTCAGCTCGTGAACTCATCTTATAGTGTGCGTCCAGCTCGTGAACTCATCTTATAGTGTGTGTGTTCAGCTCGTGAACTCATCTTATAGTGTGTGTGTTCAGCTCGTGAACTCATCTTATAGTGTGTGTGTTCAGCTCGTGAACTCATCTTATAGTGTGTGTGTTCAGCTCGTGAACTCATCTTATAGTGTGTGTTCAGCTCGTGAACTCATCTTATAGTGTGTGTTCAGCTCGTGAACTCATCTTATAGTGTGTGTTCAGCTCGTGAACTCATCTTATAGTGTGTGTGTTCAGCTCGTGAACTCATCTTATAGTGTGTGTTCAGCTCGTGAACTCATCTTATAGTGTGCGTTCAGCTCGTGAACTCATCTTATAGTGTGCGTTCAGCTCGTGAACTCATCTTATAGTGTGCGTTCAGCTCGTGAACTCATCTTATAGTGTGCGTTCAGCTCGTGAACTCATCTTATAGTGTGTGTTCAGCTCGTGAACTCATCTTATAGTGTGCGTTCAGCTCGTGAACTCATCTTATAGTGTGCGTTCAGCTCGTGAACTCATCTTATAGTGTGTGTTCAGCTCGTGAACTCATCTTATAGTGTGTGTTCAGCTCGTGAACTCATCTTATAGTGTGTGTTCAGCTCGTGAACTCATCTTATAGTGTGCGTTCAGCTCGTGAACTCATCTTATAATGTGTGCGTTCAGCTCGTGAACTCATCTTATAGTGTGTGTTCAGCTCGTGAACTCATCTTATAGTGTGTGTTCAGCTCGTGAACTCATCTTATAGTGTGTGTTCAGCTCGTGAACTCATCTTATAGTGTGTGTTCAGCTCGTGAACTCATCTTATAGTGTGTGTGTTCAGCTCGTGAACTCATCTTATAGTGTGTGTTCAGCTCGTGAACTCATCTTATAGTGTGTGTTCAGCTCGTGAACTCATCTTATAGTGTGTGTTCAGCTCGTGAACTCATCTTATAGTGTGTGTTCAGCTCGTGAACTCATCTTATAGTGTGTGCGTTCAGCTCGTGAACTCATCTTATAGTGTGTGTTCAGCTCGTGAACTCATCTTATAGTGTGTGTTCAGCTCGTGAACTCATCTTATAGTGTGTGTTCAGCTCGTGAACTCATCTTATAGTGTGTGTGTTCAGCTCGTGAACTCATCTTATAGTGTGTGTGTTCAACTCGTGAACTCATCTTATAGTGTGTGTGTTCAGCTCGTGAACTCATCTTATAGTGTGCGTTCAGCTCGTGAACTCATCTTATAGTGTGTGTTCAGCTCGTGAACTCATCTTATAGTGTGCGTTCAGCTCGTGAACTCATCTTATAGTGTGCGTTCAGCTCGTGAACTCATCTTATAGTGTGCGTTCAGCTCGTGAACTCATCTTATAGTGTGCGTTCAGCTCGTGAACTCATCTTATAGTGTGTGCGTTCAGCTCGTGAACT
>CM041811.1:36849764-36877264 GCA_023376895.1 Aspiorhynchus laticeps
TCTCACTAAACTTTAAGAACTGAAGCCGTGTCGGCTGGACTACGGTGTGAGAGTCTGACCGAATGAAGGCGTGTGAATGAGATGAACGTACACTGCCGGTGTCGACACACGAAGCCTCTCTTCTGCAGACAGTTGTTATCGTTCCACGTGCCGTCGTGATACATCTCCACGCAGTTCTCTTTCCCCACGTCTCCATCGTGAAACGCTTCGTTGGGTTCCCCAGGAGCCCAGTTTGTGAAGCCCAGAGACGTCTGATCCGTCCAGGCCCATTCATCTACAATCAGAATGAGCACAAGATCAGCACATGGGGTCAAAGGTCACATGAAGGACGAGGGATGAGCTGCGTACATGAGCCGCCTCTGGTGAGGCCGATCCAGATGTTGTGGTACTTGGTGTAGTTGATGTTCCTGATGAACTCCACCTCGGCCCGGCTGTGAATCGAGGCTAGTTCTCCTCCGTTCACCTCTTGGCAGATGTGACTCGCCGCTGGCCACGAGTAACCCGCTTTCTCGTCGTATACGATGTAGCAGTGACGTCCGTACGGCCGCCAGCCCCACAAACACTTCCCGTCTCCAGGAGCCGGCGTCGACGGAGGCTTTTCTGTGGAGAGATTGGAGACGGGCGTTTGTAATTAATTAATTAATGTTTGCCTACAAAACCACCTCTGGCTCTGCTCCGCTTTACCTTAATTCACTACTTCAGACTTATGTGCTTCTAGAAGCTTGTGTTCTGTGAGTGAACGACGCGTTATTGTTCATCCCAAACAGACACAAAATCACTTTCACAGACTTTTACATTAACTGTTCCCTCCTGACCAACTCAATCCCAGCAGCTGAGTCCTTAACCATCTTCAAGAATCAGCTAAAAACACATCTCTTACATCTTTATTTGACCCTCTAACTCTAGCACTCTCTATTATAATTCTATTTTATCTATTTGTTTTCTTTTTAAAAAAAATAACACTTGACCACTCTAAAAAAACCCTCTAACACTAGCTTTCTATATTATTTTTCTATTCTATCTACTTGTTTTCTTTGTATGTGTGTGTATGTATATATATACTGTATATATATCTCGTGCTGTAAAATGATTAATCGCGATTAATCGAATCCAAAATAAAAGTTTTTGTTTACAATATATATAAGTGTGTGTACTGTGTATATTTATTATGTATATATAAATACACACACATGTATATATCTAAGAAAGATATGTTACGTTTATATATTTAATATATTTATATATGATATAATTTATATGAATATAAATATATACATGTAAATACATGTAAATATTTTCAAAATATATGCTGTATGTGTGTGTCTTTATATATACATCATAAATATACACTGTACACACACATATATTATGTAAACAAAAACTTTTATTTTAGATGCGATTAATCGCGATTAATCATTTGACGGCACTATATATATACTGTATCTATCTATCTATCTATATATATATATATATATATATATATATATATATATATATATATATGTGTGTGTGTGTAAAAAAAAAAACTTGCTACATGAACTGTGTTAGGCTAACCAAGACTTGTCATAGCACTTGCATTTTATTGCTCTTTTGTTGGTTTTGATTGCTTCTTTTGTCCTCATTTGTAAGTCGCTTTGGATAAAAGCGTCTGCTAAATGTAAATGTAATTTAATGTAACTGATATGAAGCGCTTGACGTGGCTCGGTCAGCTTTACCTTTAGTGATTTTGCAGATGTAGGGCTTGGCGGCGGCGCAGGCCGTGTCGTTCCAGGTGCCCTGGATGAAGAGCGAGGACGCATGCATGCTGACGCACCCTTCTCCCTCATGATTGGTCGGCTCCCCGGGGCCCCAGTGTGTGAAGAACACCGGCCAGCCGTCAGACCATGTGTACGAGTCATCGCCAGCCTGCAGGAGAAGAGCAAGGCTTCTGCCTCACGTTACTGAGCTCGTTAAACTACCAGACGGTAGGGGGGGGCGATATGACCAAAATCTTATATCACGATATGACTACTTCTATATCATGATAACGATATATATCACAATATATATATCGCGCAGCCCTACCAGCCGGCGGAGTCCGATCCAGGCGTCCGTCTTGCTCAGCTGCACGGCTGCGGAGATGAAGGCCTGGTCATAGCTCATGTCCACACTGGCCAGGTTCCCTCCCTCCTTCACACAGGCCTGCTGAGCCTCCTCCCAGCTCTTGGGCTCGGACACCAGCTTATAGCAGCTGCTGTACCAGGTGATGTATCCGGATGGACACGGGGTGCTGGTGGGCGGCGGGACCGGGATGCTGCTCGCTGCAGAATACGGGTTACAGGTGGTCAACTCTCTCAGAGTTAAAGGTCATCTTTTGAAAGGTCTAACAATTCTGGTAACATAAACTCTTATCATGTGATTCCCAGCTCTGTTTCTAGAGCGTTTATATAACTACATTTAGAAAGAAGACACAAGATGTCAGTACATTTCTTCATCGAGCACACCCATCCTCGCTCGTGGTCACAGTTCTCATCGTTCCAGCGGCCCGTGACCAGGTGATTATGAGAGATTGAAGTGCAGTGTTCCTGAGAGAAAGACATCAGAGATCAGCATCAGCTCCTCTGCAGGTCAACTAGCTTTATCTTTAAAAATACTGTAATTACATATGTGACCCTGGACCACAAAACCAGTCTTAAGTCGCTGGGGTATATTTGTAGCAATTGCCAAAAATACATTGTATGAGTCAAAATGATTGATTTTTCTTTTATGCCAAAAATCATTAGGACATTAAGTAAAGATCATGTTCCATGAAGATATTTTGTAAATTATCTACTGTAAATATATCAAAACTTAATTTTTGATTAGTAATATGCATGGCTAAGAACTTCATTTAAACAACTGTAATGGCGATTTTTTTCAGTATTTTGATTTTTTTGCACCCTCAGATTCCAGATATTCAAATAGTTGTATCTCGTCCAAATATTGTCCTATCCTAACAAACTATACATCAATGGAAAGCTTATTTTTATTCAGATTTCAGATTATGTATAAATCTCAATTTTGAAAAATTTACACTTATGACTGGTTTGTGGTCCAGGGTCACATATTACATATCTATCTATCTATCTACAACACAACAGTAATTCCTCACCGCCCCATCAGCGTTGTTTGGCTCTTTATCAGCCCAGTTTGTGTATAAGACCGGACTGACTCCATCACTCCACGCAAACTTCCCTTCATGCAGCCTATCAGATAAACCGATCCAAACGGGTACAACCAGATCCCTGAGATAACTAGCCACAAAATCTGGAGAGAGGGTCAAAATGTCACAGAATGGGACAACATGAACTAGTGTCTCCTGAAGGACAGTGTTTGCATGGACTTTAGATCTGACACGTCACTGTTGCTGGATATAGATCATTAAATAGATGTTAAAACAAACAAACAAACAGAGAGCATGTCTATAAAGTGAAATGAGCTTACAAAACAAAGTTTGAATGGAGTTGAAAAAAAAGGAAAGAAAGTTCAAAGAAAGGAAAGAAAAGATTTAACAACCATGTTTACCAAGCCATCATAATAAAAAGAGGAATTTAAACTTTGGGCCCACCTTAAAACAGTGTACTTCAGCATGATTAACGACTCTCTATTAACAAAGAAGGGTCTGCTATTATAACATCTTACAAAGTACCGTTTTCATTCTGATTATCGATGATGGCGAGATCTCCTTTCTGCTCTCGGCACCAATCCCGTGCGTAAGTCCAGTTCACCTTGATCTCAGACTGATGATAGTGCGTTCCTTTGAATATGAAGCATTTGTTGTGGAATTTCATCCATCCTGAAACAATCAAAATCACAATGTTTCTTTAGGAAATCGCTGAACTTTTGCCAGATTAGCCTGATCAATCACTGACTGAATGCCTGAAAGCTTTATGTCTGGATTCATGCATGTTGTTTCATGCTGTACCCTCGGGGCAGTTTCCTTCCCATGATGCCGTTGGAGGAGGCGGCGTGTGGTCATTTCCTGGATATTTTTTACACACGTAACCAGCATTGGCGCGTCCACAGTTTGCATCATTCCACGAACCTATCGAAAAACAAAACATTCACATTTAAACCAATCCAATAAGCATCACGTTAGTAAACAATAAATAAATACAGCTATATTTGATAAATGTACAAACAACACAAAATGTGTCTGTTCTGCACAATAAATGGACTATCTATCTGACTTCTGTATTTTTAAACTAGTCATAGTTAAGCATTGATTGTGGATTTTATTCTTCTTGCTTACTTTTTGTTGTACTGTTTCTGAATGAGTTTATAATTCTTATTTATTATGTGTTATATACTGATATATTGTAATGTTTTGACAAGCATCCATTAAAAGAAACATTATGGCAGTGTTATTATATACCAAGAATATGATGATGGAGATGATTCAAAAGCACAGTGGTTAAAAAACAAAATGTTACAGTAACATGGACATTAATATAATATCAGTGCACCTGGATGTCTGTTCATCTGGACACACTGTTCTTCTCCGTTTGCATCGTTGGGTTCTCCGGGACCCCAGTGTACATACGTCACCGGAGACAGATCGACCCACCTGAACACAGAAACAGCTCATGCCATGACCGTCATGCCAGAGAACACCTTAAAAACACACGTGGAAACAAACGCTACTAATACTCTGTTTAAGGCTTACAAATACTCTCCTCCCGCAACCCCAAACATTCTCATTCCTATCCAGGCCGCAGCCGCCTGACCGGTGCCCACCTGAAAACAACACACAATCACAGATCACGATTCATCCATCCCTAATGTGCTGTCTTACGAGGATTCATGACATTTGTGAAGAATTCACTGATCAAACATTCAAAAGCCTGGAGCTTTCGTACCAGGCTGACCACGTAAGACTGCTCGGCTTCATCAGCGATGGACACCAGATGAGCTTTCTCCTCGTAACACCTCACAAGGGCCATGTGAAAGTCCACGATATCTGTGTCATTATAGTAATAACAGATGCCGTTGTTCTTCCTCCAGCCAGGGTTCGATCCGCATTCAGGAGCTGAAGAAAAAAAACATTAATAAACAAACACCTCCAATAAATTAACTAATTCTGACCCCACATGTGTTATTTGCTATTTGCTCCGAATTTGGAAAAGGAATAGCATTTCTCAGCATTTTCCAAACACAATCTCAGGTAATTTTACTGGTAATAACTGATTGCACTGGCACCTGGTACGGGCGACGGAGGCTGCGGAGGTATAATGGGGGTTTTTCCTTTAGCAATCATGCAAATCCAGTCCTGGTGGGCGTCACAGTTCAGGTCGTTCCACCAGGACGTCCCGTTTTCAGTGGTCACCATCTCCACACAGTTTTCTCGGCCGTTGTGATTATTGGGTTCACCGTGGCCCCAGTTCGTGTGACTGACCGGCGTCCCGTCACTCCAGTGGTAACCTTAGAGAAGAGAGGTTAGAAACCGCTCGATCCCACTACAAGCCATTCTCGTAACACCAGCGAGCAGACGAACCTCCCTCCACCGGGTTGACGCTCAGTCCGATCCACTTGGTTTTTCCCTTCGAGTAGCTGGACAGGAAGATTTCCTCCTCGGGATTGTGGATGCTGACCAGGTCAGCGCCGCGGGCGAGACAGTCTTCTCTAGCCGCCTGCCAGCTCTTCTTCTGGGCAAAGTCCACTGTGAACAGCTGTGACAAGCACCAACACAAACACATCAACGAGAAGATCATTAAAAACACAGAACAGCACTCTTGAAAATGGCTTATCCTGGGGTTTTGCAGGCAGCAGCGATGTGAAACGTCTCGTACATGTGAATGGAACGCCGTTTCACAAAACCACCGGGTTTAGGCTTTAGAGTATAATTTTTGTGGTCGTGTAAATGAGAACATGCTTGCATGCATATTTACTGGAATTTTCTTGTTTTTAAACGTGTGTGCATATAAATACACTTACACATACACAAATGCTTTATTGACTTCAGAGTGAACATTTATCTTGATGTAATATAAGTTACCTTCACATATTGACAGACGATGACAACCAAGGCACTTGAGGTTCAAACTAACCCATACTGTACACTGACGAAAAATAAAAATTTTAATCTGTCTTCCCTTTAACATTATACACCAGCTTATTTGAAGGCAATTACACGCTTGGCCTACAGTAAACTCTACTTACTTGTGTTTGCATGAACCACAAAATGTAGTGTTAAAGGAACAGTCTCACCAGTTCCCACAAATCAGCCTGACGCTCTCTACACTCACACATACAATGAAAAAGTGTACCAATTTAGTCTTTTCATTGCATACAGCTACTTAGAGAAGAGCAATACTGGGGTTTAAACAGTGTATTTTAACAGGGCTAATACCAGTCCCCAAAGAGCCATTGGTGTTGTTATAATTACACCCAGTATTCATGGTGTAGGTTTGAGCTAGAAGACATGATTCTTTCCCTTTTTCTCTGAAAGATCGTTTTTCCTTGCTGATATAGATTTTTCTTTTGTTCAATCTAGATCAGTGGTGCCCAACCCTGTTCCTGGGGACCTACCTACCTGCAAAGCTCAGTTCCAACCCTGATCAAACACACCTGTCTGTCATTATCAAGTGCTCCTTCAGATCCTAATTAGTTGGTTCAGTTGTGTTTGGAGCTGAACGATGCAGGTAGGTAGATCTCCAGGAACACTGATCTAGATGATTCAAGAGTTTTTCTATGATAGACAACTGAGGCATAAGCGGCATCCTTCAGCTTTTTGAAGCGTGTGCATGTGAAGAACTGAACTAACGCATGTATGTGCAGTGCATGTAGACGTGAACGCCGCTCCCTAACAATACCCCGCTCTGTAGTGTGCATCAGTGAGTGGAAGGCATGTCTTAGATCACCCTGTAGCAGTTTCTGAAGTGAGGCTCTCCGCCCCAGTCGCTCTCGCACCCGGTCACCGGAGGCAGCGTCGGAGCTCGAGTCGGTGGAGAGATGCCGTTACGAGGAGCTTCACACACAAACGGGAATGATTCTTCACACTGTTTGTTATTCCAGAATCCTGCCAGCGGGCTGGTCGACATCGTGACACAGGATCCAGCGAGGTTATCTAGAGATGCAGTGAAATCGGATTGGATTATGAGCGGTGATGCAGATCTAAACAGCGCTCAGGTGTAATGTCACATAAGGATCTGCGGTGTAAACTGATGAATTACTTGGCTCGTTGCGGCCCCAGTTGGTGTAGGTTATTAAAGCATCGTTGTCCCAGTAATAATCGACACCCGCCACCCCTCCTCTCGCCCGCAGCCCGAGCCACCAGTCTCCGGAGTACCGGCTCATCAGAGCTGTGAAGTGAGCCTGTTCGTACCTGCAGACGGCGACAGCAGCTGAGTGACCAGAGCTACACGAGCACAGAAGCAGTTTATGACTGTAAACAGAACACGAGAGCTTTAGACACTCACAGGTCCAAGATATGCAGCAGAGTGCTGCTCCGACTCTCACAGAACGCTTTGGCTTCCTCACGACTTCTAGCAGCTTCTTCAAACCAATAGCAAGAGTACTCAAAAACATCCCAGCCCTGCAGAACACACACACACGGTTAGCGTGACGGGGTCAGGGTCACTGATGACCCTCCATGAGAGCGCATGACTGACCTGAGGACAGCCGTAGATGGTGGGCTGGACGGAGGGCAGAGGATAGTGACCTTTGGGCATCTTACAGACGTAGGTGTTTAGCTCCGTGCAGGTGACGTCGTTCCATCGGCCCGTCTGAGACACAAAGCATTACGATGACATTCATGCTCCTGTGTTTAGTTTTGTGTCTGTCAGTAAATGCAGTACCTCGTGGTACATCTCCACACAGTCCTCACTGAAGCCCTGGTGATTGTTGGGTTCCCCGGGAGCCCAGTGTGTGAACGTGACCTCATGATGATCCGACCACGAGAACAAACCCGCGAAGCCCAGATCATTCAGACCGATCCACACGTCACTGGTGGCTGTTTGACGGGACAAAGAGGAAATGTTGTGAGAAGAGCATATATAGCCATCGTGTGTGTGGAGTTATTACAAACACACACACACACGTGTATCCTTGTGGGGACTTCCATAGGCGTAATGGTTTTTCTACTGTACAGACCGTATATTCTATCACCCTACACCAACCCTACATGTAAACTTAGCCCTCACATGAGACATTTTGCATTTTTAGATTTTCAAAAAACATAATTCTGTGTGATTTATAAGCTTGTTTACCCATGAAGACCTCAATTTAGGTCCCCACTGTGACACAAGTTCCCATGAGTCTGTGTGTATTCAGATTTAAGTCCCCACCGGTATATAACAACAAACACACACACACACACACACACACACGTGTATTTGGCTATGTATGTCCAAATGTCTCCTGTGATCATTTGTGTTTTGTTAAAACCTTATTTCCACAAATACAATCAAATCCATGTGACACGAGCACATGGGAAAGGAAGAGAATAAAATGGATATAACGGCGATTTAAATCACGATTTGTGTTTATTTGCACCTAAACGAGCTGGTAAATGCACAGACGTACCCTGGTACAGGTAACTCTCCAGCCAGCTCTGCTCTGTCATGGACCGGATCGACACCAGATCGGCTCCCAGCTGCCTGCAGGCCGTCCTCGCGCTGTGCCACGTCTTCTTCTCCACAAACGGCTTATAGCAAAACTCTCCAAACTCATACCAGTCTGGACCAGAACACCTCAGCTCTGAAGAGACACGCTATTCAGACCAAGCAGCTTTTGCAATAAAGTAATGATGTTGTGATGACTCTCACCTCCATCAGTAAAGTGGTACGACACGGAGTAGAGCCCCTCAAACCTGCAACACATCACATCACAGCGTATTTCACTCTAAAGCCGACTCTTTAACAAGCAGGTATCTCAGAGAAGACTGGAGGCTTACTGTCTGGATACGATGCCGTTCCTGGTGGATCCACTGTAAAAGTTCTGACCGTCAGCTTTGAGAAGAGTGCAGTCTCCTCCGATGTCATTCAGAACCACTCCAGCGTGAATCGCAGCGGCACAGATATTAGAGTCCTGAAACAAATGACAGTCATCAATCATGAGGAAAAAATGCATGTTTGACGCTCATACTAGACTGAAGCGGTCAGGTTATAATCGATTATAGTCGTACCCCGCGATACATGTCTGTCCCGTACACAGAGTACGCCTCACTGGAACAACCAGCAGGACAGTGAACCCTGAAACAAACAGGAACCCAAAGCAAAATGAAATATACCCAAAAAATGAGTTTCCATAACATGGGTAATATATATATATGGCACAACTGCAGGATTTCCAGTCAGAACATTTAGACCAGTAGTTGTTAATCCACAGCACCTTCTGTACGTTCAGGTTAATCGCTTTGATTGATTAAATCGATTTGTTATATAATGGAGACACAGAAGATGTGTGGATCATGAACCGCTGCCACTGACAGTACATTCAGACTTATCCAGGGTTTCAGATATTCAAGACTCCATAATTACATCATTCTGTCTACGGAGTGGTCCAGGCTGGGTTTTGCACTGCAAGTCACAGCATCTGAGAAACAGCCAAAAAAGGGAAACAGATTGGTTTAATTTACACTGAGGACAGACTGGGATTAATTATAGTTCTATTTCAGTTTTAAGGATGAGCCAAAACAACAATTAATCTTCTGAATCAAGCTTCGGTTGAGCTCACAGTCCGGTAAGCAGCCCAAAATGTCCAGTCGCAGCCCCACTTGACCGTTCCACTCCAGCGGCAGAACACGAACGTACTGCGTGGTGGCGTCAAAGTGTTGAGTGTGACGAGTCCCTGTGACAGAACCACCATCAGAACCTCCTGAGCTCATATCTGATCCTCTCACAGACAGATGCTCCTCAGGAGTGTGTGTGTGAGTGTGTGTGTGTGTGTGTGTGTGTGTGTGTGTGTGTGTGTGTGTGTGTGTGTGTGTGTGTGAGTGTGTGTGTGAGTGCGTGAGTGTGTGTGTGTGTGGTGTGTGTGTGAGTGTGTTGTGTGTGTGTGAGTGTGTGGTGTGTGTGTGTGTGTGTGTAGTGTGTGTGTGAGTGTGGTGTGTGAGTGGTGAGTGTGTGTGTGTGTGTGTGTGTGATGAGTGTGTAGTGTGTGTGTGAGTGTCGTGTGTGTGTGTGTGTGTGTGTGAGTGTGTGTGTGTGTGAGTGTGAGTGTGTGTGTGAGTGTGAGTGTGTGTGTGTACCCCTCCGTCGCTGCTGTAGTCTTTCCAGGACAGGCCGTCTGTGCTGGTCTGGACCTTAAACTTAGTGACCCAGTGATCTGAAGACGGACAGCCCTGAATGACGACCCCTGTGATCTTCTTCAGCTGACCCACATTCACCTGAATCCAGGAGTTCGCTGTAACACAGTTTGCACGTCAGGCAGGAGATGTAAAGGATTTTGGTTTTCTTCAAATACCTGAAGCAATATTATGGGTGATTTTGTGGCTCATTCAACTATTAAGGAGACAGACCAGCGGTGGAGGGCATCCAGCACGAGTTCCCTTTCAGTCGAGCTTTATCTGGTCCTGTTCCACTGAGAGACGATGATGCCGAGAGCATTGAATTAGTGATGTTTCCGTCCTCCACACCCAACCCTCTCACACACACTGGAAACAACACACACTCATCAGGGAATGTGTCACACACTGAATACGGTAACATTTACTGACCCTATTGTGTGTGGTTTTGTATTAGAAGTTCTTCCTCCTCTCAAGTCTTTCTCTTTATTCACCTAAACCTCTTTTTAGCAGAGCTTAATCTCAAGCACCAGTACGATTTTCCGAACACATCTTGCCATTCAAGCCTTTCATAATTAAATTCATATTCACGTTCTCAGTAGAAGTGTCCTCACCGTTCTGCTCGCAGCTGAAGATCACCTCCAGGTATTTGGAGACGGTGGGGCAGGGATCCGAGTCAGTGTGAGCGAATAGGAAACAGAACTCTCTGTTATCACACATCATCCTGGCCAAAGCCAGCGTGCCCTCAACAGTGCACACACCTGCAAGGTTCATTCAGTCCATCAGAGATCCTGCACGAACACATCAAACGCTCTGAACGCTGTGATTTACCTGAGGCTCCATCTCCATACGGACAGATCTTGTCACTGCGGCGCCCATAAAAAGCCGACTGGATGTTGATGACGCTGTTCTGGGGGCAGTGAAGGACCAAGCTGGAGTCCTGACATGCGTATGTTGTGTAGAAACCTAGAGTACAACACAAGAACAAACTCAGCAAGGCTCAAGAGATTCGTGGCACACGAGAAACAGAAGCCAAACGTACCATCATGCGGTGGAGGAGGCTCGGGAGTGTTCCCTGAAAAAGGGAAAAGGTGTACTTTCTAAACATTAATACATCACTCAGTATTATTTCTGGGAGAATGAAAGGGGCAGAGGAACGTACCGCGACGCTTGCAGATATACCCTCTCTTGTTCTCGCATTCATCGTCGTTCCACGCGCCAGAGTTGATTAAAATGGACAGGCAGTCTTCATTATAATAATCATCAGGGTTTCCTTTAGCAGTAAATGAGGCGCAGATTATCTTCTTCATTAAACTTGATTTTGACTCATTTAACAAAAAGCTTAAAAGGTACTTTATCATCTCAAATCTTTTCACCTGCAGCCCAGTTTATATAGCGGAACGGAGAGCCGTCCGTCCACGTCCAGCCTCCCTCGGTGATGGAGTCATGCGCTCCCATCCACAGAGAAACACCCGTGGGAACCGACTGGATTTGAGCTGCGGGTGAACATGAGCATAAGTGGATCTGGAACATCTTGAGAGTCTGTTGAGTAACTGGATACTAACCGTGGATGAACCCTTGTTCAAACGGCTCCGTGATGCTGACGAGATCTCCACCCTGATTCACACAATCCGCACGAGCGTCGACCCACTTCCTCGTGGACAGAGTAATAAACAGGTAGCAGTAATCATTAAACGGGTCGGGAACCCAGGAGCCGCACTTCGCATTCCAGCCTGACAGAATAAGCAAACGAGATCAAGAGAACACAGAACAATCAGACGCTTACTCCGGTACACAGAGACAGATATGTACCGTAAGACTGAGAAACAAACACAAATGTGTGAATGTCTCAGTGTTTGGTGTGTAGAGAGAGTCAGTAATAAATCGGTACCTGGACCAGATGTTGGGGGAGGCGGTGGCCCTTGACCTTTTGCTGGAAAAATAAAATCAATATCAGTATCTCAAAATCACACCAATGGAAAGAATGGATTTGATGCTTTAAAGTTGGTCAATAGTGTAACTACTCGTTGTAACTCACTAAAACAATGCTCTGATCATTGGGCCTCATTCATGAAACATTCGTAAATATAAGAGTAAATTCTGAGTAATTTGTGCGTAAAACGGACCTTCCTGAAAACTCTCCTCCGGATTCACAACGGATTAGTTAAACATGCGTATGTTAATGAATTCCAATCATTCGTAAATAGGGCGTGTGTGCACGCTCATTCACAATTAGCATAATCCCCCCCCCGGTCGTATATTGCATGTCCAGGAACAGCAGTGGAATATTGGTCTACTTTCTCAGGTTTGGCTCCAGTATATTGCATAAATGCAAAAAAGACTAATAGGCCATATGCCTAACAATAAATATTCAATTAACGTGTCCATCAAAGCGTTTAGCCAGCTGAAAAATGCCAGGTGCTTTTCTGAAAACATCCAGCTGGTGGCGCTAGAGAACGCTTTGTTTGGTGGCACAGTGTTTTTCCAGCTGAGACGCTTTGGTTGCTATGATGTGGAATATCCACAACAGTAATGTATTACTAGTATCTAATTTTGAAGAATATTACTTAATATTACTTAATTACTTAATGCAGTAACCAGCAATATTAACTTCTCTATTGTTGTTCAGTTGTTGTAGAAGTAGGATGATTGGTCGGTGTGGTATTTGTTCCGCCCCTCCTCCATTGATTGGACGGCTGGGTAAAAAGTGACAGTGACAAGCGCTGTGTTTTACCCAAAGCTAAACAGTTTATCAACTCTCAGCTACAAAAAAAATTAAAAATAAACTTTTTAAAATGTTTTTTTAAAACTTAAATATTAGAATGGCAGTGCATCAAAATTCAGTGTCATCAGTTTGCCAAAAAGAACACAGAATATTTTACGCACCATCTACACGTGGTACGGAGCAGGTGTACATTTATTTCGTACCAACTAACGTTTTGAAAATACGAACACTTTCATGAATCCGAAAATTTACGTCAGAACAGCTTTACGAACGATTTACACAAAAATTTGTTCTGCTCGTGTTTCATGAATGAGGCCCATAGTGCACAAACAACAGAACAAATAAAAGACTGATCAAACAGGGAAACCTCAGATTGTTCTTACCTTTCTGGCAGATGAAGGGGTACGTGGATGTGCAGGGCAGGTCGTTGAGTTTCCCTGTGTCCTGGTGCTCGGTGCCACGGATGTGAACACAGTCTTCATTATTCTGCCAGTTATCCGGCTGGTTCGTCTCCCAGGGAAGAAAGTCCTGCAGAGGTCAGAGAGAACAGACAAAGCTCCTCAAACGCTTGACACGGAGCAAAATAAAGCTTCAAATAACTGGATGCGGGACTGCCAAAATATTGTTCATCACCCGAAGCTTTCTCACTTTGTGTGATCAAATGTATAAGTTTAAAGGCTGATCACTTACTGCTTGAGCTCCATCGCTCCACACAAACGTTCCCTCTTTGACGATATCATTGAGACCCACCCATGAAGATCTGCTCATGTGGGCTGAGATCAGAGCAGAAACACAACATCATATACGGTGACGCTTTTTACATTTCTTTATACATTTTACCTACTTTGTAGCCCTTAAGTATTTTTAACTAGTTAGCAAGAACCCAATGAAGCAAACTACCCAAAAACATTGTATTAGATAATTTTTTTCAAATGCACCTGTCAGAAAGCTGACGGTTTCTTGGTCGTGGAAGCTGACCAGGTGTCCGCTCTGAGCCACACAGTAATTTTCTGCATCTTGCCAGTTCTTGACTGTTTCAGTCTCAAAGTGATAGCAGTGTTCACCGAAGAGCAGATAGCCTTCATCACAGTGTGAGTCTGCAGAAAAACATTCAGTGAACCACAGTAAAAACACAACCCTGACACTTCTACAGACCTGCCAACCTTGGAATTTTTTTTGAGTACCACTTGTGTGATGGCACATATATCATATGTAGTATATATCATATGTAGTGTTAGGACAACGTTATTCATGTTAAATATTTCCCAAAGGTCTGCACTCAGTCACATACTACAGCTGCACGATTCTGGATAAATTGAGAATCACATTTTTTTTTGTCTCAAACAGAGATCACGATTCTCCCACGAAACAAAATAATGTGTGACAAAATATTATTGCTGCAGTCTATTTAAAAGTGTTTAATTTGAACGAATTATTAAACATTTAAATTAATATACATTTATAATATATTTAGTTAATATTAAAATTATGAAAAAGTGGTTTGAATGAATGATTTAATGTCTCACTCATAAATACTTCACTTGTTTCTTTACTGGATGAATCAGCGTTTTTGAACAAATCTCTTGATTCAATCACAAATACATTTAAGTCACCTGTCGTCACCTAGTGGCGAAACAATGCAATCGACACAAATGTTATTTGAAGCGCCAGTTAACTTTCAAAAGGTCTATTTTGATCGCTACCATAAACATGGGTGTTTATATCTGAACTATTAACTTTGATCCCAGTATTTCTGTGATAGTATGAACGACTGTAATACAGAAATAATACTGTGTAGTTGAAAAGACTGTTTGTGAAGCTGTTACCCAAACATGGTAACGGTCTGCTCTGTCAGCAGCTGCGCGAGCAGATATGAATGTTCAGGTAACGTTAAGACTTTTTTAAAGGTTTATTAGACACGGGCGAAGTTCTAGTGCAAATATATAAGTATTTATCCAAGTACGCGCACTTGGCTTTTAAAAGCCCTAATATTAGGACGCTGTTCAGTGAGTGCAGCTATATGAACACAAATAAACCGCAGCAGATCTGGCTGAATATGAATGTGTGCTTTTATTCTATTCACAGTTCGTCTAGAATATCAATGCGATCATGTCGACTCCAGAGGATTAAGTTAACTCAACTCAATATTTTAACTTTCCACATCCACCACAACCCGTTTACCTTAGTTGTAAGTACCGTGTGTACGGTCCTCTCTTAAGAAATCAGACGGCGGGAGTAAAAAGGTACGAGACCGAGCGGGATTTTGTTTTGCTGTCTATTTGCAGTCTCTTTTTAATGATAGGTCTAACCATTTGTCAATCATCCCATATGCTAGATGGGGAATGAACCCGGTGCTCTGATTGGTCGAAGTCCTCTTTCATTGCTGTTGCTTGATTTAAGTAGGCTACTGTGCGTGCACAAAGGTGTCACCAGGTTTTTGCGTAGTTTAAAGTGACAAATCGTACCTGCGTACTTTGAGGTCAAAATGCGTGCCCGCTACGCAAAATGCATACAGGTTGGCAGGTCTGCTTCTACCATGATATTAATTCAACAATGTGGAAAAACCCAGCAGAGAGGACGAATGAAAATGCTAAATCACTCTCTGAAAGTAGACGGCTATGCTGTTCACTGTTGCTTTACAAATTAGCCTGTACATGAGCGCCAACAAGACGTAGTTTTATGTAACAGCTCTGGCCATGTGACCAAAAGCGTGAATGCTATTGGTTGGCCAGTTTTCTTTTCAGTGTGATGGGAAAGAGATTAAGGGATAGTTCACCCAAAAATGAAAATCCTGTCATCATTTACTCAGCCTCAAGTAGATCTAAACCTGTATGAATGTGTTTGTTCTGCTGAACACAAAGGAAGATATTTTGAAGAAAGTTTGTAATCAGGCTGTTTTGGGGCACCATTGACTTCAATAGTAGGAAAAACAATACTATGATCCAGAACTGCTCTGTTTCTCACATTCTTCAGAATATGTTCCTTTGTGTTAAGAACAAAGATATTCATACAGGTTCAGAACAACTGTAAATGATGACAGGATTTAAATTTTTGGGTGAACTATCCCTTTAAGAACCCTTCTCTGTAAAACCGACGTCATGTGGATGTTTGTGTCATTCTGAAAATACACATTAACAGCGGTTCATTCAGATCAAATGACAGTGTGGGACTCTGTAGCTTCACCTGGAGCCGCTGTGGGCTTCACATTCTGTCCTCCAGCCATCTTGCAAATATAGCCCAGGTTTTTAAAGCAGTTGGTGGTTTCCCATTTTCCAGCATAGTTTCCTATTACAGGAAAAAAAACAGATTCAGCTCAGTTTTTTAAAGAAATCTTTTAAAGCTGACATTGAGTAACTCGATGGAGAATCTTACCGGTGTAAATCTGGCCACAGTCCCACAGGTTTGCTGAGTTTTGAGGGAAATTTGGGCTCCAGTTTGAAAACTCAACTGCAGTTTTGTCTACCCATCTAAATGTGCCGTCTTGGTCCTTATCTGTGTTAAAATTCAGAAAGTCAACACCAAGATGAGCCCAATATACTGTTTACATTCAGATAACTGATGCAGATTATAGTAATTCTGATCAGAGACCATCTTATGAACGTTATGAACAGCAGCTACGCTATTTATCCTCCATCTGCTTGTTTCTAACTAGAGATCATCCCCAGCTCCAGATCGGATCTAGACTCTTATGAAGATTTGAGATGACGCCAGTCCCTGCGAGGACTTACGACTGAATACGTTAACTAACTGCATGATTTTATAATTTTAGCTCTGAACATTACTTTGACAGGCACCTCTCATAACAGATCACGCTTAACTGTAATGTAGAAACAATATGTATTGTGAAAAGTGTTATACAAATAAATGTGGATTGAAATTTATTGCTTTTTAGGGTCAGAAGTTTGGCTAAAATACAAACTCTGTAACCCGCTGTTTGCTGAACTGAAGTTCACCTTTAAAACTTTTTTCTCCAATAGGAGCATTCATTTTGATAATTTAGCAAGGATTGTGTCACTCACCTGAAATGCCAATCCACAGATCAGGTATATCTACCTGGTGAAAATCAGGCAACTGTGCGTTAATGAAGAACTGCTCCTCTTCACTAGAGATACAAACAAACATAGAAAACGTGTGAATGTGACCCATTACAATCCAAACAAAGCTCCCTTAAGCTTCAGTGTTCATTCTCACTTTTTGATGGTCACTAGGTTTGCACCCATGTCAAAGCACTTGGTCTGAGCCAGATACCAGCTGGTCAGGAGATTCTGGTTACTGACCACCCAATAACAGCTTCCTGAGAAACTCAACCATCCAGAAGGACAAATGGCTGGAGCGACAGAAACAGAAGAGCAAATCACTGAACAAAAACAACTGAAACACAATTATAACGATTAAATGCGTATGTAACATTAACAACTGAATCATGCACAATATTGTATCTGAGTGCACAAACACGAAATTAATTACAGAGCGATAATGTTTGGATCTTACTATTCAAAGCTTTCTTGCACATGTAAGGTCGCTCAATACGGCAGGCGTGTGCTCTCCATTTCCCATAATCCTCTCCTGATTCTTTTATCATAGCAGTACACACACCGTTGGCTTTGTCACTGGGTTCAACAGAGATAGTTTGAGTTATTATCAAGCAGGTCAACACTTAAATTCTGCATTTATTATAGTGAAAACACCTTTGAATCAGTTTTGAAAAGACCTAGTAATAAAACTAACCAGGTACTACAACTAGTTTAGCAGTTGTCTTACGTGAGATCAGGTTGTCCTGCCGGCCAGTTTGTGTATGTGGATGTACTCGCATCAGACCAGCTGAAAGACGTGGCATTTGGTTGTATTTGACAGGATAAAGTTGTGCATTTCTGTGAAAATAAGGGAAGTCAATACATGCAACAGAAATATAACAGCAATGCAACTGTTTGAGCTGTGATTATTAACATGTGACAAAAGTTGCCCAGGTAGTCTGTTTAGATTTTAAGAAAATAAGTGAAAAATCAATGGTCCCGCTCTTTACTGAGGTGCATGTTGTCCAGTGATGATTCTCACCATTGTAGAAAAGCCAATCCAGAGGTCAAAGGCAGACGCGTCCAGACGACTCATGACATACTGCTCCTCTTCAGAAGATGTGATTGACACCAGGTCTCCTCCGTCTCGGACACAGTCGCTGCGAGCCGCTGTCCAGCTCTTCCGGACGCTCGCCCGTCTCTTATAACAGTTTGAGCCGAAGGCATGCCAGCCGTTCACAGAGTCGCAGACCGGAGCTGGGTTCGCTGAGAGACACAGAGGAGAATATGCCACACATACACAAGCAGATACACACATTAGTGTACATTAAAGTAGATTATACGTACGGTTTGATCGTTTACAGATGTACTGCCGTCTGACTGAGCAGGTTTCATCGTTCCATCTGCCGTCGTTGGCTCCCAGAACCTGCCCACAATCCTCATTATCTGCCCAGTTGTCCGGCTGACCCTCCTTCCAATACCTGCAATTCACAGGATCGGTGTGAATGATCAGAGTGTGCTCCTCACACAGATCTACAGATATATCTGAGGGATCATCAGCGTGGAGAACTGCACCAGATGTTCCTGCAAGAGCTCTAAAGACTCTATTCATCTGTGTGATGTAGAGCTGCACACATGAGCAAATCAGCTGTAAAGAGTGAACTTCTGACTCACGACAGGTACGGATAGAAAACAGTCCCATCACTCCATTCCCAGTTTCCTTCGGACGCCACGTCGTTCAGTCCGATCCAGTAGACGGAGGTGCCGATCTGTGTCCGGACCCATGTCTGGAAGAGCATGCTTGATGTTAGATGGATATGAGATCTGTTTCTCATCGTTACTGTGTTGGTGTGCGTCTCACCCGCTCGTGAAGGTCCTGGATGCTCATCAGATTACTCCCTTTACTGACACAATCCTCCAGCGCGTCGTGCCACGACTTCATATCAGAGGAGAAGAAGTAGCATCTCTCCTCATACGACCGCCAGCCCTCCTCACACTGACTGAAGCCTTGGATAAAACAGTCTGCTTATTGTTTCTCATATTAATCACAAACCACACGAGGACAAAAATGAAAAAGAACAAATTAGAGAAACTGTGTTTAGCATAAAATGCCTCACAAGCATTTCAAAGGGATCATTGCATCTACAGATAAAACTTGGGCAATAAATTCATTACACAGTTCCTCTAAAACACGTGTTTTATTATATTCAGCTAAAAACCAAGAGAGAGAAACTTTCTGCTTGCAAAACACAATGGTCATATTCTCCATCATAAAAATGCCTCATGACTGAGATGTAAAGCTGAAACATGAGGGTCATATGCACTGCTAATGTTTTACTGGAAACTGTCATAAACAATCATCCCTGGACCACAAAACCAGTCATAAGGGTCCATTTTTTGAAATTGAGGTTTACACATCATCTGAAAGCTGAATAAATAGCTTTGCATTGATGTATGGTTTGTTATGATAGGACAATATTTGTAAATCTGGAATCTGAGGGTGCAAACAAATCTAAATATTGAGAAAATCACCTTTAAAGTTGTTCAAATGAAGTTCTTAGCAATGCATATTACTAATCAAAAATTAAGTTTTGATATATTTATGGTAGGAAATTTACTAAATATCTAAATGGAACATGATCTTAATATCCTAATGATTTGTGGCATAAAAGAAAAATGTATAATTTTGACCCATACAATGTATTGTTGTCTATTGCTACAAATATACCTGTGTTACTTATGACTGCTTTTGTGTCACAAATGGTTCAAATCAACTCCTGCCAAAGAATCATCATTTTCTCCATTTACCTCGATTGTAAAGTCTTCAAAGTCACATGACTGTAATAAAGTCACGGAGCACAAATAAAGCTCACTTCTGTGTCCCACTGCTTTTTTAAACTACCAGCGTTAGTTCACACCTAAAATACCAACTTTATTTTGTTACATTATCATTTGAAGTTTACTAGATAGATGTTACATGGATTATAAAAATGTATTTACACATCTGTACATTCAGAAAAAAATGGCCAAAACATCTCATAATATATTTAGTTTTTTGATCAACATCGTCAGAAGGTTAAACACATTTTCCCACTTACCTTATATTCAAAACTGGGAAGAAAATTTCAGACTATATTTTGAATCCTATTCACAGAGTGCCACACACGATTCATAAACAATATATATATATATATATATATATATATATATATATATATATATATATTACACATATTTTATATATAAAATACTTCTTTTGTTATAGAGTTAAGCAATATTGCTAAATACAATTTTCAACATTTTCAGCAATGATTTATAAGTCTATGATTCTGACAGATTCTTGGAAACCTTGCGCTGGTCTAAACTGAACTGAATTCAACAATAATTGATTCTGAGATCATGGATGAAACTTCGAGGGAAAAACAGTCATGATTAACAAAGAATGAAGCTTTTATCATTTCTACAAAGTGCTTCTTCTATTAAATGTGTTCTTCTATTACATTTACTATGAACATGAGTGAACTTACCAGAATGGATGAGGCCAATGAGGGTGAAGACTAACAGAAACATTATATAAAAGTAATGTTATTTAGTCAGTAAGTTGAATCAGCATCACACAGGTTTATTCCACACACCTGTCCTCTGAAGATCTGCACATCATCACACACCGAAGCCTCTTTTCACCCTCATCAGAGTCCAAAGATTGAACTGTAAAACATACATGATCATCTGATGCTGTGACACACGTCCAACACAATCAAATCAAGACAAAATCATGTGACACGTTCATGTTCTGAAGAATACGGTTACAAAACATGTGAGTGATTCCAGGCACTTTGATGTGAAACATCTGTCTTTCTTTTCTTTTTTGAACATTAAATAGCTGAATAAATTAACTGGGCAAATTAATCAGTTAAGAGTGACATTATTCAAACGTAAAGTTCAAGTTTCCTTTAACAAGAGCTTGATTGACATGTTTGAACAAAACAAAAAGATTTCATAATCATATGTATTTCAAATGTTTTGTGTTTCAGGTCATAAGTGTCCAGAGATGGGAGATTTTCCTCCATCATAAAGTCTCTATCTTGACTCATTACCTGATTTCTTGATTGCTCTGGTCAGTAAACGGAAGGACTCCGGTACAAAAGCATCACAGAACTGAGCAAATATGATCATGGTGGAAATATCAGATCATTTGTTTGACACAAAATACTTATTTGAAAAACACTTGAAAGGAACCAGAACCCTGAAGACAGCGGTTGTCCTCAGAAGTCAAGTCAGCTTTATTTCTATACAGATCGTGTCAAAGCAGCTTTACAGTGTTAAACAGCAAAATGGTGTCAATAATGCAAGAGGACAATAGAAAAAAGTCAGTTTATTGTTGATTCAGTGATTTCATCATCCAGCTCAACTCAGTTCAAATAGTTTGCCAAAAATGGTCTCCAACTAATCAAGGAACCAGAACTTCATCAGTGACAGAGAAGAGAAGAAATCTAGCGTGTGTGAATCTAACAGTAAACCCTACAGGACAGGCCCATCGTCCTCAGATACTAACATCTGTCAACAGATCTAACTGGTTCAGTGTATTAGCAGTTCCAGTTATCTTTTATCTGTTGTAGGCAGGTTTAATTGAACCCTAACATGAAGTGCACAAGTGTTAATGCTGAAGACAGAACTGGATCCAGGTGTGAAATAACAACACAAGTCTCTCTGTACATGTTAATTCTGTTTCTTTTGTGATTCTAATAAAATTCTAATTTCAAAGTCCAAAGAGCTTGTTTCTAAACCCTTATGACAGCACATATTTTAGGACAATATATTTTGTGTAAAATCTTTTATCTTTGTGTTACTTTTTAACCTTTTTTATAGCTACCAAATTGACAGTAAACAATAAAAATGCAGCAAATACAAAACTAAAATACAAATCTACTCAACGCTGTCCATTAAACTGCACACGTGGTTGATGTTAGATAATCTGTTTACTGTTGAGGACAGATTGTTGTAATATATATATATATATATCTCACATTCAAACAAATGGCATGAAAGGTATTACTAACCCACTTCTTCCAAACCAGGGTTTTAAAAACAGAAGAGTGAAAAGGAAACTTTGCTTTGTTGTTTTATTTAATTGTTACAAAGGTTTAAAACTGAAGGAAATAAATACCCAGATATTGAGCCAAACATTAAAATGTAAATATGCCAAGCGTCACTCTTCAGACAGATCACTTTTGTTTGAGATAAATATCAATCAAATATACTGCATTTATATCAGCAGATACAGAAATGCAGCTACAATTGATACCTAACTATCTGTGGACAGAATAAAGTTACACAAATATTAAATAAATCACTCTATGAATATATTTATTGTTGTTTCACATCACTGAATGCAACATGTTAAAAACACATTTCAACAATATCAACATTTCAACAGCAGTTCTCAAATATAATCTTGTCACGAGTCCAAACAATAATTGCTGAATAAAAGCAACAATATGGACTGTTTTACAAATCTAAGAAAAAAGTAAATAAATTTTCATATTCAGAATTCAAAGTCATTTTCAAATAAGACTCAAGTCACATTGGAAAAAGAAAATACATCAAAGACTTTCTATTAAAAAAATCTCAATGTATTCCCTCATGATCCGTTTCAACATGCAATCATATGTTTTTTTATCATGTAAATCATGTAAACCAGCGAACACAATACAATCAAGCCAGAAAAGCTTTACATGTGTAACAGACAGAAGCAACATATAGAAGCTTCTCTCGGCTTGCCGTTCATGTTTGGCAGTGAAAAGCAGAACAGAAGCACAATCCTCATCGCTCTAGACTGTTCTGCACAAACCTAAACCTAGAACCAGATCTTATACAGTCTTACTGAAGTCATTCATGAGACGTGGCTCACAACAGAAGTGTTATCACTTCATCACGAGTCTCTCGTCAATCTCTCATTATGTCCTGATTGTACGCACGCAAACAAACACCTGGCTACAGAACAATCTCTTTTGATCGTCTTTGTGTCCTGAAGTCACAAAATTGTGATTTTTAACCTTGTGCATAGTATCTGATGTCATCCTGCCTTTCAAACACAGAAACGCTTCACTGAACTCATGTGATGAATATTGAGAGGAACGAACTTCAATTCTGATTCTGAACACTAGTCTGGTGTACTGATGATTATCATCTAAGAGAGAAATTACTTTCAGCAGTTCAGGCAGCAGAAATCAGCACAAACATCAGACACAGTGACCATATGAGCTAGAAAAAAACTTTCCACAGACAAAACCAAAGCAAAAACACAAGCTTCTCTTGACATGTAATACACAAAAGAGTTGATTCAATAAATACAACATCAGACTCCTGATTCAGAGCCACATCACGTCTGAATGCAGGTGTTTAGACAGAAGCGTTAGTGTTGTCGTGTGTCAAACGATGATGATGTGGCTACATACAGTCAGCGACGTTACTGGAGCCCTGGCCGACATCTCGAATCTGACTGATGTGAGTGGAACAGACGGCGACTCCGGCCCCGGCCCGACAGTGAGACACAGAGCCCACCAGCTCCCATCTGGTGCAAAAACACACAAACTAATGCTATCTGAATGAAACCAGAACCAGTCCTCTTCAGAAACACTCCACCGTTATATCTCACCTGTTCATCCGGGGCTCGAAGGCCTCCACCGTATTCAGGTAGATGTTTCCATTGTGCCCCCCCACGGCAAAGACACGCCCCATCACCGTGGCAACACCGACTCCGCCCCTGGGCGTGGTCAACTCCGTCACATACTCCCAGTGATTGGTCCTGGGGTCGAAGCGCTCCACTGAGCTCAGCGGAGAATTATCATCAAACCCTCCTTCAGACAAACACAAGCACATGAAGCGCACAGATATCACTCATGAAGTCTACAATTATGAAGATGAACAAATTCTGATCGTTACCAACAACGTAGAGGCATCCGTTGAGTTCGCTGACACCGTTTCCGGCGCGCCGCTGGCCCATCTCTCGCACATCTGTCCATTTGTTCAGATGAGGGTCGAAGCGCTCCACACTGGACAGAGACGCGATGCCATCATTTCCCCCGACCGCGTACACATAGCCCTGATGAAGACGCCACACCAACACAATCAAACCAAAACAATAGAATAGAAGTGAAAGCTTGTCTGGGCTGGACGATACAGTTAAAATAACATGTTATGATCAATGAAGTTGTCTATATTTCACAATGAATCTCTTATTTACACGTTAGTTATAATGAAAGGATTCACCAGTGTGTAGAACACAGAAATATATCTTCTTAACTGAACACATGACGTTAACAGCCACATAAGCTGTAATATGGTTTAGCTGTGTACTCCTGCCATATGAATATTCCTCTGACACACTTCACTCACAGATTACTTCCCGATTATCCCACTGAAAACACACACATTCTGCCAAGCTGCTCTGAAACTATTTGTATTGTAAAAAAGTATAATTAAAAATGGATTTGAACAGTAAGAGTGCTGAATGAAAACATTTTGAGCAGTATTGAGTGGATTCTGACTCACTTAAACACCTCTGATTGGTTAAACACTTAAACACCTCTGATTGGTTAAACACTTAAACACCTCTGATTGGTTAAACACTTAAACACCTCTGATTGGTTAAACACTTAAACACCTCTGATTGGTTAAACACTTAAACACCTCTGATTGGTCACTGAGTCTGGCACTCGGCAGACCTGTCTGTGATTGGCTATAATGCCCTCAACGCTGTCACAGATCGCTCACAATCATGAGTGAAACTGGCTTATTGTCTTAAAAAGCTAAACCATTAACATTACAGCCATATTCATGATATTTCCTAACATTATATCATCAAAGGTGCAGTGATATGGCTAATATCTGATGTCCAGCGGTGTGTAAGTGACTCGTGATGAGGCTTTCGTACCCCGAGCGCCACAGATCCCACGCCTCCTCTGGGTGTGTTCATAGCAGCCACGGCGCTCCAGCGGTCCGACTCGATGTCGTAACGCTCCACGTCACTGAAGCAGGAGTTATCGTCCAGACCGCCGATAGCGTAGATGGGTCCGCCGAGAGCAGCCAGCGCAATCCCCCTCCTGACCAACACAAACACAGGAGAACCTCTCACTGTCTGCATGTTTAGTTTCGGCTCATTCTGTCGTGCTGTTTGTCGTACCGTTTTGTGTTCATGGATGCTTTCATCATCCATTTGTTGGTATGTGGATCAAACATCTCCATGTTCCCGAGGTGCTCGTTGCCATCATGGCCTCCAACAGCATAAACTTTCCCTTTAAAATGATGAAAGAGAAGTTTTATTAGTACGTTTGAGTCATTTATTGTAAGCAGGAGGTTCCAGTATTCACTGTAGCTTTTACTTGTGTACTACTTTGTCCCACGCTGACTAAAAATCTAATAAAACAAAATTTTATACATTTTATAACAGTATTAATTATTTAACCAGAATTGGGTTTGATACGCTCTCATTCTGCACCAATACGAATCTGTGCGGTGTTGCACATGTTGCTTGCTTCATGAGTGTTTTGCATTATAGGAGTCACTTTGGAATATAAGTCGCAGCACGTTTCAGATAAAAAAAACGTGACATATTTCTGGAAGTACAGCAAAACATCTTGTGATTACAGTAAAGAGCAGCTCTAATGCTATTAAATTAAAGATGATGTAACAGAGCAAAAAAAAGAACAGTGAAAGTAACAAGAACTTGTAAAATACATTTTAATGAGCATATTTAAGTGTGAAAATGACTGAAGGAAACATCTGTTTGCTAAATGAACCAAGCCAAATAACTTTTAACATATTCTTTTGGATTCTGTTACGAATATTTTTTTAAATTACAATTGCAATGAAAATACAGGTTACTCGGTATCGGCCTAGTTCTGGAAAAATTGGTATCGGTGCATCCCTACTTTAAAACACTAGTAAAGTAAAAGTAAAAGTGTTTTAACCCTTCTGTAATTCTCCTTAAATCGTTGTTTTATTTGCTTCTCATATCTCTTTCTCACCTGCTACTGAAATCACTCCCACGTGTCTGCGTCTGCTGTTCATTTCAGGCCCGAAGAACCAGCTGTTTTTAGTGATGGAGTAACACTCGATGCTGCGGAAGGGGTCCCCGGAGCCGCCCCGTCCCCCGACGCAGAACAACACACCTGTCAGAGATCTCTGTTAAACACAGCAGAGGAACACAAGACTGACAGAAGAATCACGGCTGGATCTCCTGACCTGCGGTGTGCTTGCGGGGGGTCGTACGGATCGAATACTCAAAGTCAGGAACGCTCTTGTTACTAAGCTGCAAATGATAATTACGAGCTTCGTCCAAAAGGTCTCTGCAGTTCAAATTGGTCTTGATCATGTCCTCTTTAGCAACAGTAGCTGTGAGGAAATCCACCGGCAGCAGAGGGAGACGCACCTGTGTGAGAAAAACCCATCAGAACAGCCTTTTAATACAACAAGAGCTTAAAGGATTCAAGCCCGTTTCTGAAATGTGATTTTGGATCTGTACAGCACCACCACTCGCTGAACACAAACTGAAGCCTACTTCAACATTAGGCAGGATATTTCATCAGGCAAATCACGAGAGGTCATGTTCTCTTATTTACTACAAGACCCTCCCGACTCTCCAAGAGCTGCACTCGTCCAGCGTGAGTAAAAGAGCTGGTCAAATCACTCTGGACCCAGAACACTTCTCTGAACCGCTGCGGTCGGTCCGGTCCGAGAACAGAACCAGAACAGCCACAGACATAAGAACAGTCTCCTCTCTCAGGCAATCCATCTCATGAACACTTAACTTGGCAGTAAACGTGTAAAACACAACACTATTTATACAGTTATTTATTGTATATTGTTATTTCCTACTCTATTATCTGTGTCTTATCACTTATGCTGTGGAAGCTTCTGTCACCAAAACAAATTCCTTGTATGTGTAAACAAATCTGACAATAAAGCTCTTTCTGATTCTGATATTAAAGAGTGTGTGTAAAACTTTCCATGCCAGCCCTGAGCAGCTAACCTGAGACATGATCTGATCCAGCCAGACGTCGTGGTGTTTCAGATTGGCTTTGAGCCATTTGACGGCGGCGTTGTACACCTGCGTCTCAGACTGAATGTTCAGGTCGCTGGAGGCCAGCAGCGTCTTGAGGTGCTTCGGTGAGACACCGATGAAATCCTCACACTCCACCACTTCGCTGAAATGCTCACAAGCGTAGCGGTCGGCCATGTCCATCAGGTCCACCCTGTTGTGACTCTCTGCGAAGGTGCGGACGGCCAGACAGTTGGAGGGGTGGAAGTGTGCTTTCATGTATTCACAGCAGGCCCGTGCGATCAGCTCCACCTGCAGGATACACGCCGCGTACAGCAGCGGCTGCACGTTATCCACCGTCAGCGTCAGCCGCGAGGAGTACGCGAAGCAAACCAGGTCCTGGATGGCATCGGCATCGAAATCTCGTATCTCAATCAAGTCCTGTTTGGCCTCGGCCATATCGGAGAGGAACATGGC
>CM041811.1:36879764-36891035 GCA_023376895.1 Aspiorhynchus laticeps
CATATAAAATAAACAAACAGTCTATTTCAAACGATTATTAACAGTTAATTAATAAATTTATCTGTCATTAGCTATATGTATTCTTCCCAAATAGAGGATGGGTAATATGACAATTTTTTTTAAAGATATGAGTAGGCTAATTATATTTCACAAAAACAATATAACAATATATTTTTATTTTATTTTACCTTAGTTATTAAATGATATGATAAAAGGTGGAAATGACAAACAACAGGACAAATACAATATAAGATACAAAAGAAATAAACACCTTATACTAAGTGTACTTGCAGCCAGACTGATTGTCAGTATACTTCAAGTGTGTTAATGATTAGTTAACTTGAAGTGTGCTGTTTTGGAACAACTATTTTTGTACTAAGTGTATTTTAGTTGTAATTAAATTATACTACAGTATAACTTTAAGTGTATTTAGTGTACTTTTATATGCTAAATTGGAACAAACTTCAAGTATACTTAGTACACTTTAAGTACATGCCTATTTACATGCTTGATTAGTGATATTAAAGTGTACTTTTTTTGTATTACAAGTACATTACAAATTATTATGAGTGTCTTTGAAACACACAAGCAATGTACTATAAATGTATTATTTTTGAGTAAAAATATACTAATTTTCCCCCCAATGCTGAATCCACTTTTTAAGGTCATTACAATACAAACATAACTTCAGTGACAGACGGATTCTAACTGTGTTTATTTACAGTAAACCTCAAATGGTTTTAGCATTGCAAAACATAAAATGCAACAACCATGTTTTTAAATAAAAAGAACGCTGAAAGAAACAAACATAAAAAAACATTTTGTAACAGCAGCAACACACAAACTTCACTTTTTTTTCTGAATTTGATTTTTTTTTTTTTTTGAGACTTTATTTTGGAACATGTAAAATAAATACAATACAACAAAACAAAAACAACACAAAATTTTAAATTATACATGTCCAAAAAATATTGCAGTTCTATAAAGAATTGCTCTGTTACTCTTGCGCCTGATGGCCGCTCGCACATCAGATGTTCTCTGTGTGTGGAAACTCTGCAAGAACTGCATCTGTTAAAGTAAAAGAGGTAAGGTCAGAGGGCATGTTCATACAACTTATTATTTTTACTACATCAGACTGTAAATATAAACTCATACTACTTAACAGAACGAACATCATGATTAGCAGTGAGGAACTGTATCAGTATGTCACATCAATATTGCTTCCAGTTTATTAGTCAAACATACAGATACATCAGAAGTGAGTACACCCATGTAGTGTTGTCAAAAGTACTGACCGCGATACCATTCGGTACTGAAATTTTAAAAACGTCCATTTCCCGCTAAGATTTGAGCGCTGTTGAGTGAATTATTAAACAGCGCTGATTGGTCATTGTTCACGCGCTCAACAGATACATCTGAGATTGGCTTCAATGATCAATGAAGCGCTCGGTGAAGAGCGTGAAGCGATGATCAATGAAGCCAATCACAGACCTATCTGTTGAGCGTGTGAACAATGACCAATCATCGCTGTTTAATAATTCACTCAACAGCGCTCAAATCTTAGCGGGAAATGGACGTTTTTAAAATTTCAGTACCGAATGGTATCGCGGTCAGTACTTTTGACAACACTACACCCATGTAGCATCACTATAAATCACATGATACAACACTATTCAAGTTGAAAAGTATAGTATTTATAGAACAGATCAGGCTAAATTGTAATGTAGACATGTCTTTTCTGTAAAGCTGCTTTGAGAAGTTAGTGTACTGTAAATAAGAGCATAAAGTGCAAAAACAGCAACGGTGCACTGACACTAGGCTTGGTTGACATCATCTCTTCGTCCTCAAACACAATCAAAACATTCAGTGTGTTCCTCGTGACATTCTCTTCCTCCTCAACAGCAATGATGGGGACTAAAGCACCTGCTCAGCCTCCTTTTTCTAAATGCATTAAAAAAAGTCTCAGTATATGTCACAAATCATAAAATTAAGCCTTGTGTGGAAAGACATTTAAATATTCATAATTGAAAATAAAGGTGTGAAGGATCAGAGTAGTGTTTATTCAGTAGGGCCTGTGCCCATTTAAAACCCTGTAGTACTTTTCAGAAACTTGTAATTTTCACATGTCTTCCAGAGCTGTCTGTCAACTGGATTTAATTGGGAAAAACTTTCAGGGGTGTATCAGCTGAATGTTCTTGAGCTTGAATTGAATCAGGTTTTTCATTAATAAAACAACTAAATAAATATAAATTAATAAATATAAATAATAAATCAACACACCTTGATAAGTGCAAGTGGAAATATAACACTGTAACGGACAAAACGTTACTTGGTTTTATTTTTGTAATTTAGTTCCTCTATTTTTGTTGCTTTCATAGTGTGGTGTATTTGGGTCACATGTAGTACCTCTAGGAGCAGCTGGATTAACCCTAATGGATTAACCCTAACCCTAATGGGACACGTTTATTTACACGTTTATTTGTTTTCCCAAACGACAACATGATCAATGCTACAACGTTTAGAAAAATGTTTAATGTTCACAAATGGATTGAATAGCGTGCTAAACTATAATAATTAGTTTCTCCGATATAAAATATCCTTTTTTATAGTACAAAGTACATCTTTTGTAGTACAAAGCCATACATACTAGGCTATATGACTACAAAATCATAGTTCGTTTTTTCTAAACAATAATAATTAGTTTCTCAGATATAAAATGTATTTTTTTGTTTACGATAGTACAAAGCATGCGTGAGTCTATAAAACATATATATAAAAAGATGCTCCTGATATTAACATGCTCACAAATGTTTTGGTTGTGTTTTTTTTTTAATCAGATACCTGCACCACAGATGATGAATCCTGATGACCTTCTTCAAACTCAGAATCAGATGTCCAACTACACTGATATTATATGGTAAAACAAGCTCCTTGACCACTGAATATGTTTTTTTTCTTCTTGAATCCATGGAAAGTAGCAGAAACACTCAAATAACACACGTAAATATCAGGCATGATTTACTTGTCACTTGTTGAACAGAATCGGTTGCAGGAATGACTCAAAGTCTGTTCACATCTCTGTGGTTAGATCAGTGTGCACAATAATGTGTCTTTGACCTTCATTATGTATGTTTTGATTATACGGTGTTGTAAATAAAATACAAATAATTTTAAAAAAACATTTGTTCAATCTCCTCACATTCTCTCTTACCTGCCTCAAAGTCAGTCACACTGATGGGCCATTAGCAGCTTTAGGGGAGGGCCCTTTGTGTCTCAGGTTAGAATCACTTAATATTCAAGGACATTGTCACTCCCTCGCATACAGGCTTTCAATCACAAAACATGTCTTAAAAATTTTTAATCAATGTATTGTTTTCTGTAAATGAGTAAGCAGAATGATTCTCACATAATTGTGAAGTAAATATTCTAGCCGACAAGACTGATTACTCTAAAGTCTTATTCAGGACTATTTAGTGTGGGTTTTATGGCCTTATTTCAGCTACATTTTTTTTCCCAAAACTTACTAACCACGCATAATATTTTTTTTCTAAAAAAATACAAAGATGTACATCCATCTTGGTCACATAATATTGTAGCAAAGTTTGTGCTGAATATAAAAACAAATACATGTTGGTCATTAGTATGTTATAAGTAGCTGAAATAAGCACAAATATCAGGACATGTCAAAACCTCTCAAGGGCCCCAAAATCACCTCAGACCCCAGAGGGTTAAGAACGCCTACTAGAACTTTCAAGACCCAACTCGTATTCTTGTCAAGCATAATGACTCTGAATCAAAGGCAAACTGAAATTTATCCATTCTGACAATACAGTCTGAATCACAAATGGGGGCACACTACATTACATCACTGATCCTTGGATATCGTGATGTCCTTCATGTGGTGTGAAAGAACCAGTGTTTGTCTGGGCTGTGTTTGCATGAGTTGATCAATGATTTAAATTTCAGTCTAAAATATTGTATTGCTTCAGAAAACCCATTTGTGCTGCTACATTTGCAAAAATAGCAGTTCATCCAAAAATGAAGAAATACTTAAAAAAAAAAACCTTTCAGAAAGTGATGGTTTACATCTTGCATAACACTAAAACCCATCAATTTAATTAATGTGAATTGTACTTGCTTCACTTTAGGCCCGTAGTATTGCAGCCATCTTGTTGCCTTTGACATCCCAGAACTCCACGCTGCCTTTGCTCTGAAAAAGATTGATTTCAAAAACATATGCAAGTATAAAAAAACGTGAGGAGCAAATATCAGTCTGAAATGGTAAATGACATTAGCAAAACTATGAAGGTATTTTTGGTGCAAAACAACTGAGCGTACGTGACAGCAGAATTTGTAGTTGTAGAGAATAGCCACATGTGTATTAGGGGTTGCACTGACTAGTCGACTTCAGTGCTCTGCCATGACGCTTTAAGCTTGACGTCGACTAGTCACTGGTCCTTTAGAGGGCACAACAGCATAAGAAATTAGCTCAGTTTCCAAACAAATGACAAATAAATGCATACTCCGAAAACGCTCCACAAGACATGTGTGATTATATTACTGGATGCTGGAAATTGAATGGGAGAATGCAGGTTTTAAATGGCTTATTGTACAGGTCAGTTAATCGCCGTTCTAATCTAATGCGCTGCTGCTCTGTAACGCACACACATAGGCTTCAGACAGTAGCGCATATCGCGCGCGCACAGAATCATTCAGCGCGGAAATGTATTGTCAACACTGTTCTGTTTTTTTTTTTTTTTTTAATAAAATAGCTTAGAAACTGAAAAGTTCAAGCATATATTTCTTAACTACATCCCACAGCTTCACTACTAGTAGAGAGAGACGCTGCCAGGTAGAATTCTTTCACACGCAATCGCTCTCTAATGCATTCATATGAATGTAATCTTTACTGTGCTACTAATCTGTATCTGGTTTAGAACAAGCAGAAATCTGTGAGAAATATAATGACCCAAAGACAAAAGAACTGATCAAAATAAGCTGTTATAGGAGCAATAGCCATGTGTGCAGTGCTGTCATATGCCATAGCTGTACACAAGGTGTTTGTCACAGCTCCAGACTTATTTGTTCATTAATGACGTCATCAGAGACCAATTGACTTCGACTCGACTTTCATCACATAAAAGTTGACTTTAAAAAATCAGAAGTCGTTCAACCCCTAATGTGACACAGACAAAAGTTGCAAACTTGTAGATTATTTTCTCTCTCCCACAAACACAACACAAGTTACATTGCAGGTGCACAAATCCTATTCTACAAATTAAGAAACGCATACACATGTTTTGCTACTATTGCTGCAGTGAATATTGTGCAAAACGCATTCACACACCTGCATCAAAAAATGTGAAGTCACGGATGAATTTTGTACATCCGCAGATCAGTATATGTATTCTTGCAATGAGATTTGCACACTTGTAGAATGTTTTCTTACATATATATATATTTTTCTTGGATGCTTTTTCGAGCACAAACACAAGTACATAACGGCAACGGCTTGAATCTGCTGCTACGAGTCTTAAACACTGATTTTCACCTGTAAATGACAAGTTTCACGCACTCCCTTTTGCACCACATATCTGTGTGACAAATGGAGCAAAAGTGATTTGAGCATTTTGTTGCCGTCACGCTCCTGACCATTTTTTCAACACATCTGGCTGGAAAGCTTCATGAAGCTTCATCTCGCCACCACTACCATTTTCTACATTATTAATGTTCATAAATCTTACCATATTTAAACTTGAACATAATTGTAAGATGTTTGTAGAGACAATAGAGTTTGATTAAAGAGTGTTTACTAAGCACAATTCCATCAGAATCAGTTTGAAGGCAGTTGAAAAACCTGAAGGTGACTAGAATGAACTTTTATATCTGTGCTGTGGTGCATCATGGGAGAAACCACATTTAGAGGATGATGGGGATTGTTTGTTGTTTGAAAATAAAAAAGCCTTACAGTGTAGAAATATGTTTACATGGCTGTGGAATAATAATTTCATTAAGTTAGGTACAAAATGCATGTATGACTTATGTCTTGTTAATTGTAGTATTTAATTCCTGGTTGCTTGTCAATGGTTTTGCTCGTCAGTATAAATAGCCAGCAGCTGAAGCTTGTGGGTCTGAGATGAAGTTGGAGAGATGAAGTGTTTTTATGATTAAGAAATCTTGCTTCAGTTTGTTTAGCTTTTCCTTGCTCTGTTTTTTTTTTTTTTTTTGCTTCAATATATTAGTATTTACAAAGGTAGTCAATAGAAAATGAATGGTGAGTTTGACTATCAATTGCTGCTGGAGGCAGGAAAACTGCCTCGGGAAAATACCTGCAGTTTCAGCATGGGTTTGTATATGTATGTGCATGTTTTTATGTGTATATATTTTTTTATGCTTGTGCTTTAGTCTTCATTGCTGGTGTTTTTTTTTTTGCTCTTTCTGGTTAGACTCGATGCTGACATATTCTGAGTAAACTTGGTGCTTTTCATACACAAATTGTGATTTTGCGGTCTTTGAGATGCTTCATTATGACTGAAAATGTGTGAGCAACTTTCAAACATATCTCACACAAAGCTTACACCGGCTTTATTCCATAGATTTCTAGAATTGAGTTGAATTTGAGCTGCTATTTTTTATTTTTTTTTGCTTTTTATAATACCTTAAATATATTAATATTGATTTGAGATCATTATTGGAGAACTGAATTATTTTGTACTTTAAACTATTGGTAATTGTATATAATCTGTCCAAATTGTCAGGTGACTGAACAAAGATGGCAAATGTATTTTGATGCAAATTGAGTAATATTTACATTGCAGAAATGTTTTTTTTTTCTCTGTAAGTGTAGTTCTTATATTTTTATTCCATTACATGTTGTGTGTTTCTTTTCTAATTGTGTTTGCATGAGTTGTTTAGGGTTAAACCATCCGAAAGGAGCTCTTTCCAATAGATCAGCACAGCTTTCCATGCAAGTTTTCCTGGTATTTGATTAATCTGCCACCCTTACAATATTTACCACATTGTGCAGGGGCAAATACACTCATTCTTGAGCTCGGATATCAGATAGATGGGGCGCCCCAAACTGAGTGCTATTAAGAATTAGACCGCAGAGATCCAGTTAACAGTGTGCACACTACAGGGTTTTTAGGGATGGTTGATCTATTGCGTTTTGTGACCAGTATGTTTACATAGACAAAACCAAGATGCGCAGTGGAAAGTCTTAAGTTTTCTGTTATTTTTTTATTTTATTTAAATATGGATTTATACTGACACTTGCCATTTTAAGGGCTCTATTTGTCACGTTTAGTGTGCTTTGTGTTTACAGTGCTGCACTCTTACTCATTGAGACGGTCTACAGAGCAAGGTTGCAGACCATGCATTAGTGTTTTCTCCCCCAATTATTGCTCTTCTATACACATGTCCTTTTGCACTACTCTCTTTCTCAGGTTTTACAGATGTCTGACAATTCCAGAGTCCCAAAGCTGACTTCGTTCCAGCTATAGTCACTCTATTCATGTAGAGCTTGACTGGGACCTGGTTTTGAGCAGCGGAACGCTTTGCTGTCTTGACACAATCAGTTAATTAAATTCATTAAAATTAGGATGTGTAGAGGAAGTGTTTTTCTTAGCAATATTTAACTCTGTATGTGAGAACCTTTCTAATGTATATGCAACTGCAAACACTAATGTTTTATTTGTAATTTTCCTCCAGGTAATCTGGATATATTAAAGGAGATCAATGTGCTGCTGTTTTTCTCTCCTTGTTGGAAGCCCACCAATGTCCATCTTGATGGGTCACATGCTACAGAATTCCATGGTCTTCTATTGTCAATTTAAATGGCAGACTTCAACTTAAAGATGGTTCTGATTTACATAAAACAGCTTTCCATTTTTCCTTTTACACCTCTTGATACATTAGTAACAAATGCAGTTTGCGTTGTTCCAGTGAAGACTTGACCATGTCAGTATAGTTATTTCCCTGGAAAATCATCAGCTGCTGAGGTGAGTCCTCCTGTGAGATTATTTTATATTTATTTTTTATATTTACACCTCTTGTGTACATTGGTCTGTTTACTGGTTTGAGCCATAGTCCCAAAAAGCCCTCCACTGCATTTTCTGATCAAAGCAATGCTAGGTAGAGGATGGAGTCAGTCACCTGCTGCTTGAGCTCAGATATCAGATAGATGGGGCGCCCCAGACATAGAGACAGGAGACTAGAGCAGTGTCACACTAAAGCGCTTTAGGACAGCTGATCATGGACATTTAGTTATTCAGTGTAACTGTTTAATTTCGGATGCTTACACAGGCTCATGCCCACCTGTGCTTTGTCTTTTCAATTCTGTTTGTTTCAGTGTTAGAATCTTTTGAACAAGGTAAGTTCAATTATATATTTTTTTCTTTTTCAGTGTAATCTGCTGTCTTACGTTTCCCCAACTCCTTTTTTTTTTCTTTCTCCCTATCTTTTTTTTTTTTTTTTTTTTTTTTTTTTTTTTTTTTTTTAGGTGGAGGGGGGAAGGGGGCTGGACTTATATGGGTAGGTGGGACTTAGTGTTTTTGGGTTGGTAGGACTTAGTGTTTTGGGTTGGGTTAGGTGGGTGGGACTTAGTCATATGGGTTGGATTTAGTCGTATGTGGGTGGGTTAGACTTAGTGTTTTTGGGTGGGTGGGACTTAGTGTTTTGGGTTGGGTTGGGTGGGACTTAGTCATATGTGAGTGGGTGGGACTTAGTGTTTTTGGTTGGGTGGGATTTAGTGTTTTGGGTTGGGTGGGACTTAGTCATATGTGAGTGGGTGGGACTTAGTGTTTTTGGTTGGGTGGGACTTAGTGTTTTTGGTTGGGTGGGATTTAGTGTTTTGGGTTGGGTGGGACTTAGTGTTTTGGGTTGGGTTAGGTGGGTGGGACTTAGTCATATGGGTTGGATTTAGTTGTATGTGGGTGGGTTAGACTTAGTGTTTTTGGGTGGGTGGGACTTAGTGTCTTGGGTTGGGTTAGGTGGGTGGGACTTAGTCATATGGGTTGGATTTAGTCGTATGTGGGTGGGTTAGACTTAGGGTTAGGGTTTTTGAGTGGTTTGGTTAGGTTTTGTGTGGTTTTGGTAGGGTTTGTGTTGGTTTTGAGTTGTTTTGAGTGTTCTTGAGTGGTTTTTGAGTGTTTTTGAGTGGTTTTGAGTGTTCTTGAGTGGTTAATGAGTGTTTTTGAGTGGTTTGGTTAGGTTTTGGTAGGGTTTAGGGTTAGGGTTAGGGTTAGGGTTAGGGTTAGGGTTAGGGTATATAGGGATAAATGCGAAAGTGCACCCCCCTATAGGGTGGGGTGCACTTGGTTTCTGTAGGTCGTAGGAGGCTGAAATTCGGTATATATACTATTTGGGGGACCCCCAGTCGAATGCACATAGTTTGGTTGCTCTAGCGCCACCAGGCGCCAATATATTGAAGTGCACCCCCAGTTATGTTGTGTCTACAGAGCTGAAAATTGGTTTATATACTATTTGGGGGACTCCCAGTCGAATGCACATAGTTTGGTTGCTCTAGCGCCACCAGGCGCCAATATATTGAAGTGCACCCCCCAGTTATATTGTACCTACAGAGCTGAAAATTGGTTTATATACTATTTGGGGAACCCCAGTCGAATGCACATAGTTTGTTTGCTCTAGCGCCACCAGGCGCCAATATATTGAAGTGCACCCCCCAGTTATTTTGTACCTACAGAGCTGAAAATTGGTATATATACTATATGGGGGGCGCCCAGTTGAATGCACTTGGTTTCGTGTCTCTAGCTAAACCAGGCGCCGAGATATAGGACTGCACCTCTACTTGAGTTTCGCTGTTCCAGCCCTAGGGATGAGTTTCGCTGTTCCAGCCCTAGGGATGAGTTTCGCTGTTCCAGCCCTAGGGTTGAATTTTGCGGTGTTTTTTTTTTTTTTTTTCTTTCTCCCTATCTTTTTTTTTTTTTTTTTTTTTTTTTTTTTTTTTTTAGGTGGAGGGGGGAAGGGGGCTGGACTTATATGGGTAGGTGGGACTTAGTGTTTTTGGGTTGGTAGGACTTAGTGTTTTGGGTTGGGTTAGGTGGGTGGGACTTAGTCATATGGGTTGGATTTAGTCGTATGTGGGTGGGTTAGACTTAGTGTTTTTGGGTGGGTGGGACTTAGTGTTTTGGGTTGGGTTGGGTGGGACTTAGTCATATGTGAGTGGGTGGGACTTAGTGTTTTTGGTTGGGTGGGATTTAGTGTTTTGGGTTGGGTGGGACTTAGTCATATGTGAGTGGGTGGGACTTAGTGTTTTTGGTTGGGTGGGACTTAGTGTTTTTGGTTGGGTGGGATTTAGTGTTTTGGGTGGGTGGGACTTAGTGTCTTGGGTTGGGTTAGGTGGGTGGGACTTAGTCATATGGGTTGGATTTAGTCGTATGTGGGTGGGTTAGACTTAGGGTTAGGGTTTTTGAGTGGTTTGGTTAGGTTTTGTGTGGTTTTGGTAGGGTTTGTGTTGGTTTTGAGTTGTTTTGAGTGTTCTTGAGTGGTTTTTGAGTGTTTTTGAGTGGTTTTGAGTGTTCTTGAGTGGTTAATGAGTGTTTTTGAGTGGTTTGGTTAGGTTTTGGTAGGGTTTAGGGTTAGGGTTAGGGTTAGGGTTAGGGTTAGGGTTAGGGCATATAGGGTTAGGTTAGGGTTAGGGTTAGGGTTAGGGTTAGGGTTAGGGTTAGGGTTAGGTTAGGGTTAGGGTTAGGGTTAGGGTTAGGGTTAGGGTTAGGTTAGGGTTAGGGTTAGGGTTAGGGTTAGGGTTAGGTTAGGGTTAGGTATATAGGGATAAATGCGAAAGTGCACCCCCCTATAGGGTGGGGTGCACTTGGTTTCTGTAGGTCGTAGGAGGCTGAAATTCGGTATATATACTATTTGGGGGACCCCCAGTCGAATGCACATAGTTTGGTTGCTCTAGCTCCACCAGGCGCCAATATATTGAATTGCACCCCCAGTTGTATTGTACCTACAGCGCTGAAAATTGGTTTATATACTATTTGGGGGACTCCCAGTCGAATGCACATAGTTTGGTTGCTCTAGCGCCACCAGGCGCCAATATATTGAAGTGCACCCCCCAGTTATATTGTACCTACAGAGCTGAAAATTGGATTATATACTATTTGGGGAACCCCCAGTCGAATGCACATAGTTTGTTTGCTCTAGCGCCACCAGGCGCCAATATATTGAAGTGCACCCCCCAGTTATTTTGTACCTACAGAGCTGAAAATTGGTATATATACTATATGGGGGCTCCCAGTCGAATGCACT
>CM041811.1:36891135-36893635 GCA_023376895.1 Aspiorhynchus laticeps
AATTATGAGTTATAATCTCATAATGAACTCTTTGAATTGCATTATAATTACTCTTTGAATTTTTAACTCATGAATTATGAGTTATAAACTCATAATGAGTTATTCCAAGATTCACATTCAGCAAAAATATGTTTTCCTTATGTTCCCATTAAGTTATGAAAATATTATTTCTGAATGTTCTCAGTTTCAGTGTTAAATATAACCAAGAAAATATTATTTAAAATTGTTTTTTTTTTGGTTGTGCAAACATTAATGGAATATTTAATTTGATAATTTTGCAAAGATTATATGAATGTTACATTTGAATGTTCAAGTGTTACATTTACATTCCAGCTAAAATGTTACATATGCATAAATAACGTTATTGTGTTAACATGTTGAGAATATTATTAAAGACCAAAATATTTTTAATGGACACTCTATTAATATTTAGTAATGTTGAGAGAACCGTAGAACGTTCCCCGTGAGTCGTTATCAAATCAGAATCACAATATGTTAATAAAAGATCATAAATGTTATTCTGTGGCAGGAACAAAAAAAACAGAATTGCGAGATATAAACTCAGAATTCTATAATAATAATAATTATTATTATATATATATATTAGTGCTGTCAAACGATTAATCGCGATTAATCGCATCTAAAATAAGTTTTTGTTTACATAATATATGTGTGTGTACTGTGTATATTTATTATGTATATATAAATACACATACAGCATATATTTTGAAAATATTTACATGTACATATATTTATATTCATATAAATTTATGTTATATATAAATATTAGTGCTGTCAAACGATTAATCGTGATTAATCGCATCTAAAATAATGTTTTGTTTACATAATATATCAGTGTTCTGTGTATATTTATTATGTATATATAAATACACACACATACAGTATATAGTTTGAAAATATTTACATGTATATATTTATATTCATAATTTGTTATATATATTAGTGCTGTCAAATGATTAATCGCGATTAATCGCATCTAAAATAAGTTTTTGTTTACATAATATATGAGTGTGTATTGTGTATATTTATTATGTATATATAAATACACACAGTATACTACAGTATTTATTACAGTTGATCAGTTCACTACAGTATGCTGCAGCATTCATTAACAGTGTTGTAAACACTATACAGTATAATACACTTTACTATAGTATGGTTCAAAAACACTAGTATTTTTAATGTGTGTTGTTCTATCATAACAAACCATACATCAATGGATTCAGATTTCAGATGATGTATGAATCTCAATTTCACAAAACTGACTCTTATGACTGTTTTTGTGCTCCAGATTAGTAGATTTAGCGATTTATCAGAAAAGCGACGCAGATGTGAACCCGCGTGGAAGCGCCGGTGTGTTGCCTTGGTGACGGTGGCGCGCGCGCTCGCGCGAGAGAGAGAGAGAGAGCGCGCGCGCGCGCACACGAGAGAGAGAGTGTGTGTCGGTGAATGAGATCGGTTTAACGGAATCTTCGCTCTCTCATGTTTGAAATCACCGACTGTCTTTCGCGGGAGCGTCCGGTTGAGCAGCGCGTGAACGTGAGTAGCTTTTGTTCTCGCAGATTTAACTCAGATCTCAGCATTTACCACACTTTCACCTCACTTTTACCTCAGATTAACGGAAACACATCAGATTAACCGTGTTTAGAGCAGCTCGAGCTGCTCATTTGAAGCGGTTCTCGGTCTTTTATCGTCGGTGTGTCCAGAACGGAAAGTCGTGGCAGAAGAAACGACGAGTTCCTTCTTTCTTTCTCTCCTTCTCTCTCTTTCTCTTCATTAAAAGCGTTTGTATTTGTTTTAACGTGAGATTCACATCAATCTTCGGTTTGTTTGTCGGTTAAACGTGTTTTTCATTCAAACATAACCGTCGTTTATCTCAACAAATCACTTTATTTGCTTTATTTAATTCTGAAACAACAAAAAACATTAGTTTTATAATAAATCAAAGACGCTATCATACTAACTGTACGTGTTATCATATCCCACCGTGGTATTTTATGACCACATACCATGGTAAAACAGTGTTAGAGTAGATTTATTCTCATTTCTGGCTTGGAGAAATAATTTAAATATTAATGAGATGTTATGAATATGTTAATCCATTCACGTCAATATGACCATAATGTGTTTATGAGACACATCTGTATTGTTCTAACATCTGTTATTATCAGGCAGATAATGGAAAGTAATGATATTTATGCATTTCCCACAATTTATGTCAGATTTAAATCGATCTAAACACTTTTTAAATCTTTCTGCTGTGCATTATGAAATTTAATATCTATTTTTACTCACCTTTTTTGTTTAAAAACAACTAAAGTGGTATATTTTTTATAATATCCCTGTTTTAAAGACAAATAAAAACAGTTTACACTCAGAAAAAATGCATTTAACCAATTGAATTAAATGTAGTACTACATGGTAATGAAATAATATTAATTTTTATATGTTTGTATATGCATATGTGTGTGTGGCTGTA